>BMAO01011886.1:0-130036 GCA_019973975.1 Trichonephila clavata
TTAAAAGGTGAATTTCAGGTTATTGCATTTTTAAATTCTTCAGCTCATTGCCTTTCCAAAAATAACCTCATTTTTATCTCTAGCTTAATTAGAAGTGCTAAAATTTTGTTTTTAAAGAATCGTCTAAACGCGAGTCACCGATTTAAATGGACAGCAAAAAGGTAAATATTGCACTTCCCCTTGGGTCAGCTTGAAGTTTGGCGTCATTTTTTAAAATTTCTTTAGGGCATATTATGAAACGGATGGGATCTCGCCTCCGACGTTTCAAAGCAAAAATGAGGGGGCAAAAATTATCAGATGGCAAAACATTATGTGACAAAAATAGATTAACAGAAGCAACTATTGATCAATTGCAAACATATTATGGTCTTGCCATTCGAAGAAATTTATCAAATGTAAAGTGTATGAAACAAGCTATATGGGCAATATTTCTTCACAAAATATCTACGGATAAAAATCCACAGCATAGATATTGACCATCAGGTCTTGACACATGGTGTCAGTGTAAGAAGGCTCAATTGGAAAATAAACTTTATCTCCACAAACATAAATTTCCAGTTGCTGTTGTTGAAGCCATTAGGCCTATTTTTAGGGACCTTTCAGATCCAGAATTATTGAAAAAGTGCTTGCACGGAAAGACGCAGAATCCGAATGAAAGCATTAATAATGTTATTTGGTCTCGTGTCCCCCAAAAGACATTTGTGCACATAGAAACACTTTCCTTTGGTACATATGATGCTATTGCATCCTTTAATAAAGGGAATGCAACAAAGCTGGATATTTTAAAAAAACTTAACATAGAGCGAGGATATTATGCGGCATTCTGCATGGAACATCTCGACAAAGAGAGCAGTGCAAGGGTAAGATATGAAAATTTACAGAAAACTAAGGAGACTAGAAAAGTAAAAAGACTTAAAAGAATGAAACAAGAAGATGAAAATTTAAAAAAATGCTGAAAATTTGGAATATGGAGCTGGAATGTTTTGATAAGGTAACTTTATTTTTAAAAATGTGTTTTTTCTCAAAATGTCACTTTTGAAGGTTCGATGTACCTTTTCTCAGAAAGTATATATCTGATGTCAACAAAACTTACATGATACATTCTTTATATATTCTAGTATATACTGAAGTAAGCTTTTAGCAAAATTTTGTATACATTCTTTTTTTTATAATTTTTTTTTCTGTCGAAAAACACTGTTTTCTCACTGTACATCAAATAAAAAAATTTAAAGAAAAACTAATAAAAATTTCCAAAAAGGCTCATTTCAGTATGATATTAGATGTATGCTTAACGTGCAAAAAAAATTTGGGGATTGTATTTCTAACAGGTTTTTAGAAAAGGTACATTGAAAAGGCCCTTTTTAACATTATCAGTATAGAGCGTTCCGATACCCCTTAAGGAATAAGTTGTAAAACATTCATTACGTGTTCAATCTAAAATAAAAGTATATATTTTTAAAATCACGCTTTGGCTTCTCCTCCGAACCCTCCTACACCTATGACTTCCGGTCACAGTCAATTTAGATAAATATCACTGAAAAGTATCACTTCATTTGTGATCAGGAACGCATATGTATTGCTTAAAACAATGAAGTCAAAAAAATTAAGTTTTCAAAAACACATAAAGAGAAAGACTTATAAAAAGTTATAGTGATGCAGTTATAAAAAAGTCGGGTAGACCAAAGTCTTCTGGAATTCTACGACTAATGGAAAGTCATATTTTCCCAGTTTTTCCCCCACCGGCATAAAAAAAGAAGAAAAATGAAGCTCCCCAAAATACTGCACTGTGTGTTATGCTAAAAGGGATAGCGAACGAAGATATCAGAAAACAGGATAGTTACATGCGTATTAATTGCAATGTTAAGCTATGTGCTGCATCTTGCTTCTAAATATATCGAATAAAAGAAAGAAATTTAATATGTCTTTTAAAATAAATGTTACTATCGTGTTCTTAAGCACAGGAATACAAGTTTTATGCAGCAATGCCAGTTTTCTGACACTTATAAGTTTTTGTTATTGTAAATGTGTAAAATAATTCTAGAAAATATTTTTTCCAAGTTTTTTTCTACTCCATTCAAAGATTTTGAGAATTGTCTCGATTGACTTCGGGTCGTTGTAGTGTGCATTCAATGATTAAAACGAGAAAGAACTTATACCGAACTATATCTAGGTGCTTAACCCCTTCAAAACCAGCAAACGGAGGAAGAAACGTTTCCCCAGACCCGCACTTTCCCAGAGTATACGCACGCATGGGACCTTGCGAATTTCACTGCTAAGCCGAATTTCTTTTAAAAATTCATATAAAATCTTTAATGCGATCAAATAAGCTAAAATTTACAATTTACTATCAATGATAATATCTGAATACGCAGCGCAAAAATTTTCGCTATATAAAAAAAAAAATTATTAATTTTAAAGAAAATGTTTTTATTTAAAAAAATACTCTTTATAAATGTCTGATGCCCAATTAACTAATAAGCTTTACATCTTTTTTAAATTTAGTCAAAATATAAGCATCAATCACGAGTGCAATAAGTCACGAACCTTTAAATGCCCGATTCGCTCGAAAAAAAATAAGCATGTGCAGTTACTTACATTCATAAATATCCTGAATCTAATTTAAAAAAACTCGAATATGAAAGCACATATTGAAGTTTATAAGTTTTGTAAAACATTATACGAAAAAAGTGAACTTTAATCGCCAATCTAATCCTTTGAAAAAATCGTTTAAAAACGTTCCAAGCTCAATTCACGTAGGTGTGATCATGGGCCTCAGAGCAAGGAAAGCGCAATCACATATAAGATACCATTGGACCTGGAGGAAGAAATGATCACATATATGTGATCATAGTCCTGAAAGCGTTAATTCTTTATTAAGTTCTATGATAATCTGAATACATCCGTTGCGAAGAATTTCGAAACGAACTTTAAACATTCAAGAACTGTTTCAATATTCTAAGCTTGTTTTTTTTTTGTTGTTTTTTTTTGCGGTGTACAAAAAACATTAAAAATGATTAAAAAACACTTTGAGGACAAACAGGACAGTTTTCCACCACCATATAGTTCAGATTGTTCCGTCACTTTCCTTTACTTCTCTCGAATAAAAAATTGCCTGAGAAGATATCGTTTTGGCGTGACTGGTGTTGTCCAATAGCTTAGATAAAGTAGTTAAGCAATCCCGTGTTTTCCGACATCCTAAAGTTACACATGAAGACTCGGAAAGTCGCTGGCAGCTGTCCATCATGTTATTCAAAAAAATTATTGACTCACTCTGTATACCTACCTTCAATAACTTTCTTTTTAAGAATTTGTTCTTCTATTTATTGGACAAATACTGTTCACATATATTTTCGAATATTTGTTCTGAGCTTAATGATATGCTCCTTATGACATCTCAGAGCTTACAGCGAAATTCTTTTATTTGATCTAACAAATTAATAAAGGTGAATTAGTTATCCTTCAAGAGCTAGTTAATATTATTTTCAGCATTATACACAAAATATATTCTTAAAATTTCTAAATAATGAAATTTAACAGATTTATCAAACAATATTCACTACTTTCGTTAGGTACTCCAGTTGACTAAATACAGATAAATAGACTTTGCTTATCAATCATCTTTCTTGTGTAAGCTTCTTTAAAGTAACATTGGGTGCATGATCTAGGTCATACATTCTTTTTATTTCTAATGGACTGCGGATTGGTCTTTTACCATTGCAAACCTAGTACATTTCCCAGAAGATGGTACATAATTTTTAGTGCGGCACCATAAGGCAAATGCCAATCGCCACAGAGAGGCACCTGATCTCTGACAATGCGAACCTGTACTAGGATTTATTTTTGCCGAGTGCACTCAAGGCAAACAGACACTCTAGTGATCTCTTACATTCCGTTTAATCATACGAAATGACCACTGTTGATATTCTGCATCGTTAAAATCCACAGACTTGGGCTAGGGTCGAACCTGCAACCTTAGGTGCAGAAGGCCATCGACAAACCAACCACGCCACTCACCCGGCTCTCTAGTTCAGGCATAAATAAAATCATTCATAATCTAAATTATTAAATCATCTAGTTAGAAAAATGGATACACACATTCTGTTACTTATCTGTGTCTTTGAGTTTTGATCACCAAAATGTACTTATAAAAACTGTTTTTCTGTTTAATTAAATTCGAATTTTTATATTTCTAAAAATTTTTCTTATTTGAAATTGCACAATTTTACAGGCTTCATAAAAAAGTAATCCCCCCAAAATATCATTTATCAATATCAACAATTATACATGTTGCATTTTGCACTGTTTCTTTTTTATTCTATAAGTAAGACGCCGCCCACCACAATATATATATATATAATATTTCTATGTTAAAATATTTCATCAGATCTCTGTGTGTGTGTGCTCTGATAAAACGATTTTGTTTTAACATACAAAACAAAAAAATTACTTTGCGCCTTCTCGCACTAATAGAATCGAAACAGAAAGAAATGCAACCACCTGCTCGTGGTTCAATGTACACGAAGTCTGAATCATTTTCTTGGTTAAACTAGAGATGACGTGAAAGCTCTTGCTGGCCCCCTGGTGGCGAGGAAAGTAAACCTCTCCGAAATAAAACGTAGTTGTGCGTGCATGTATATGTGTGTCAAGATTTCATTGGTCACGATCAATCATGTAAAGATTTAATTTGTTAAGTTTTCTTCTTTAAGGATCAATTATGAAACTTTCTACAGTCGAGAGCAAACTAAAACACATTTTTTTATGGTTTTTATTGACGGGCAAACATTGTCCAGCGCGTGCATATAAATGCTGGATTCTTTGATATAGACAAATAAAAAAGTAATTATCTTAAATTACAGTTGAGGAAAACAAAGTTTTCCTCAGCTGTAAACCTGTAAAACCTGTTTCGAAAAATATCAGCCTCTATTTTGATAAATAAGTGCATTGGCTGAAAGAAACCGTTCGTTGACACAACTTCAGGAAATCATCAGAAAAAAGGCAAATAAAATTATAAGTAAAATAAATTATTGTTTAAAAAAACTAAAAAAATCATGCTCTTATAGTGAATCGAACTAAAAAGTATAAAAAATAATTCTTAATATAAGAATAAAATGATTAACGAGAAGATTAATGTCATTGGGGTAAAAGCGTAGGCTGCTCTATATTAATTGTTATAATTTCTTAATAGTTCTACTCCGAAGTGCTGAGCTAGTGTAAAAATGTAGTAAAAAGCACACCACGCTTTTAACCCAATGATATTAATTTTCTCGTTCATCATTTTATTCTAATATTAAGAATTTTTTTTTTTTACTTTTTAGTTCGATTCACTATAAAAGCGTTTTTTTTTTTTTTTTAGTTTTTGTAAACTATAATTTATTTTTCATTTTTTAGTTCAATCTACATTAAAAGCGTGTTTTTTTTTAGTTTTTCACACCATCATTTACTCGTTGTTGAATTTATTCTTGAGGATTCTATCGTATTTGGAACCAAGGAAGGGGAATTAAGTAGCTTCTGGAATTAGTCTTGCTCTTCAATGGATAATAATTAATGGGTCTGAATTTTGTATCTATTCTCTCCGTTTTCAGGGCCTCGGATCAGTCCCGTATCGTTATATTTCAAAAATTCCGTCTCTGTAGATGCAGGTCAAATCAAAGTGTTTTAAGAAGAAATATTAAGTGTCAATCGTATTATCATCTTTTAAGCGAATTGCTGTAATATGTATTCGTATCATCACTTCTAAACGTATTGCTTTGTAAAAATAAAAATAAAAATATTTAACACATAAATAATTTTTTTGATGTATGTATCTTTTTTTATTTCCATTTTCAGAAAAACTAGACAACTGTTTATATTATGGTAAGAAATATCTGACGCATGCAACCTACACTTTTTTGTTTGTTTTATTTCCAAACACAAGTGTGTATTCGTTTTAGGTGCTGCAAATTAATCTTTTAGTCATTAAATCTGGAATAAGTCGCCAAATCTTGAAATGGTATATGCAATAAGTTGCTAAATCTGGAAGTGTTATATGGAATTAGTCGCCAAATCAGAATATCGTTATTCCTGTTGTTCTGATCAAGAAAATGGAACAAAATTTTGAAGTTATTGTATTTTTCATCGGTCCTGAGAAGTATGCAAAATTTCGAATTAATCTCACCTTTTAAAGTGGGTAAAAATCGAGTTCAAAGATTCCGTTACATGCAAATGAACGCAATAGAAGCGTGTTAAAAAAAGTTTTCAGTTTTTGTGAAAGCTATAAACTCGATGTCTTTTAAAAATGGAAGGTTTGAGTGAATTAAAAGTTACATATATCGTATTTACTCGAATCTAAGCCGCACTATATTTCCACTGTCAATGCTACAGAAAATCGGGTGCGGCTTAGAATCGAAAGCAAAAATTTGATGAATGGGAAAAGTCTTCTGTGAACACTTGCATTGATGAATGAGGCATTTTTAAATGCAGAAAAAAAAACGAAAACAGATCAGCGTCCACTGAAAATTTGACATGGATGAAATAAATGTATTTTGATAATGTAAACAAAAGGATTTTTTTTCTTTTTAAAAGTCCAACAGTCCTTATTCTTTTACATTCTTCTACAATACATTCTTTTAAAAGAGAGTTGCATAAAAAATACATTGGATGGCACTGAAGACGACACCATGTTTAAAAATGGCGACCTATTTCAAAGTCAGCTTTGGCAATGGGAGTGATAAATCATTTTCGAAAGATGATACTGGATGTTAGAATAATTATAGGTTCATGTGTATATATTTGGAAGTTATTGATACTCTTGAAATGAATCCATTTGTAAATTCTTATTAATTATCATTCCATTTTTTAAAAAAAATTCTTAACAATGGGATTGCGATAAACCTTTGCACAATTCAAAAAACATTTTTTTTTATCAAAAACATGTAGAGTATTGGGGGTGTGGCTTAGAATAGATGGCGGCTTAGATTCGACTAAATATGGTATATATATAACATATTTTGGAGTAATAAAAAGGGCAGCCGTTTATTATATCATACTTTCTTCAAATTCAGCAAATCGTTTGGCACTCCAAACCATGACAAGAGACGAGTCTTCTTTCCAGCGTCGATCAGGAGTGAGTGTCGTTCGTGCACATGTTATCCGTATTTCCGCCGAAGCTTCTGTCAAAGTATTTATGCGGAAGGTGGGTTGAGATGTCCTGGTAGGAAGTTTACCCGAACTGACGTATAAAGGGCTGGGGATTCATCACATGTGTATAGTCCAAATTTGTACGGATCTTTAAATAATGTACACTCATTAAAAAAGATATTCTCAGTAAATTTTACTGTTCACATTGAAGCTGGATTAAAGTAAGAAGCTCAAAGGAAATTTATTTAACACATAATAGTGAATGGAGGTCTTAGATTTATGAAATAAGTTTTGAATTACATAGTTTGTAAACTTCGAATTTTGTTTTCAGGATTTGAAATGATTTATATTAGACAGAAACATATCTATAAAAGTTTAAATTAATCCTTAATTCCCAGTGCAAAAAATACTGGAAAAAAACAACGTACACTAGACTCTATTTTTCACATCATTAAAAATACATCCCTAGTTTTTAAAAAAACTGCCCGGTGAATGATATTGAAACTTAAAAATTTTAAACTACAGTAGAACGACGTTTATCCGAACGTTTATTATCCGGAGCGTGAAATATCCAAACCAAAGTCCGGATCTGTTTTCGAACAGTTCAATGCTCAATAGTTGTTTCGCGTGATGCCAAAAGTGACGGGAAAACCCAAGGTGAGGGTTTTTTGGGGAATTTCAGCTGTGTGGTTTTGTAAACATCTGCGCAGAATATTAGGTCAGTTCGTTTCCAAGTGAAGGGGTGTATACGTGCTCTTTTGTTGAGTTTTGTGGATGTAGAAACCTGGATGGCATGCGGTGCAGAAAACTGCGGATTTCAAATGCTAAATGATGACGAGATTGTGACTTCCGTACAAGAAGAATCCGACCCTATCGACGATGAAACGGATGAAAACGAGGACAACAATAACGAAAGTAGCAAATGCTGACACGTTTTTTGCGTTAGAGACAGATTTGGAGTGGTATGAACAACAATCAGAGTGCTGTCCTACGAAATTGCTGCTCAAGAGAATCAGAGACCTTGCATTGAAATAAACGAAGGTGCACAATAGTACAGCGAAATATAAGTGATTATTTTCCACAATCAAGGTGAAATTACGACATTTTGCGCCACATTCTCTTCAAGCACGTTTCCCGCATGGGATGATTTTCAATATTTGTAGTGTCCAGTATCATATACTGCATGGATCACATTCAGTTTTCGGTTATCCGAACTGTGTTCGGTCCCAATTGGTTCAGATAAACTACGTTCAACTGTAGTCTACAATATCTGAAAAATTCTTCCAGGTTTTCTAATGAAGCCTCTTTTATTTTTATATTGTTCCTGACCTTTTGAGAGGAATTACACAGAGCATTGTGAAAAAATAGGCCATGTGTACGGCACAGTAGTGTAAAGAGATTGATTCACGGTAAATTTGTCGTGTTTCACAAATTCTTCCTAAACAAGCGGTGTAATAGTTTTTAGAAGGTTTGCCGGTTCAAGTGTCGTTTTTCTGACTTCATCTTGGCACAAAATTACAATATCTGTCGCAAATAGCCCACTTAGTTTCTTCACTTATACTTCACTTGCGTGTCCGTTTCCTCTCAGAGCAGATGCTGAAATGCTTCGTTGAGTAAAAACTGTTTTTAAAAAAAATGCTTGATGTTGACTCGAAACCCCATATATATATATATATATACATACATATAACATATATATATATACATATATATATATATATATATATATATAATTTTTTTTTGTAAAATAAATTAAATGTTTCTTCTGTTTTGTGCGTAAATAATGCATCTTTTTTAATTTTTAAATTTTATAAATATTTTACTATCCTTGTTTAAAACAGCGTGTAATTTCTCGGAACAACTGGAAAAATGCTGAAATAAATAATGTAAGCATGAAAATATTATTGTATAAAATAAAACATGACAAAAAGAAAAGTCCTTCATGTACAATAATGTATAGTACACGGATAATTTATAATAGCTACATTTAATTCCAGTTATTTCTCAGGAGCAAAATTGTAATGTGTTAAAATGTATCGAAAAGAGGGAAAAAAAGGGAGTTTTAATGGAGATATCATTTGATATGATGAAAATCCAAGTATAAAATGTTTATAATGCTCATAAAAATAAGTATATTTGAATTTCCTGTTGGAATAAGTGTAAATATTTGAACATGTAGTTACTTTTTTTCTTTTGCTTTACATTGTATTTAAAATTCAGAATAATTTATATAAAACATAATTTATTCTGAATGAATTTTTAAAGATTATCATTTATTCTCTTACGTGAGAAAATAAATTATACATATTTTGTTTTAAATTATAAGTTAAATTTACTACATAATATTTTAAATCTTTTGAGATTATGATCATGATAAATTATATATATATATATATAATGGAAATGCATAATACAATATATGAGATATTTTAGAAAGTAGAGAAGATATACATTAAACAAAAGTATCGTTAACCTCATGGAATTCAAATTGTTTTTGAGGATCTCTTAGATTCACTTTAAATTTTGTTCATCTGTTAGTTTATATGAGTATATAAAATTCAACTCACACATTAATTTTACAATTTTAATTTTTCGCGATAAAAAAAATTAAGTACATTTAATAAGAATTCTGTGATACGACTGATTAAACATGGTTAGCTTCTATTTGAGTCCACATCTTTGCTCATCATCAGAGAAGAGCATCTATTGCATTATTGTAAATAAATACAAGTTGAACCCGTTCTCTCTTGGCTGGGTATTTTTGATGTGTTATTAAAACCTGTATATAAGCTATTGAAGGAGAGATCTAACATCTAACATACACACACATAGTTTTAGCAACAAGGTAAAGTCAAAAAGTAAAGTGACATTGCAATTTCTCTTTCCAAGGTTTGGCAACAGCGCTTGTATCTAGAGCTGAACGAAGGATATTAGGCATCACTTGTTCAAAACACGTCATTCGTCTTCCCTTGAAGTCGTTGGGAGTGTAGCAGACCGCGTTCGTGGTAACTCCTTTGTCAATCTGCTCCAAGTACACTCATGTCCATAAATTAAGGATAATGAAATTGAGGCAAAGAAAGAGACAGAAGCAAAACAAATTTGACTTATTTGTAAAGTCTATTTATTAAACAAAAGGTAAAGAGCAAAAAAGATGCTATATGTTTGACATAATTAATAAAAATTGCGATTTTTACTCCCTGGAGCAATTTCAAAAAAGAGCCTATTTACAAAAAACAGTATAACATGGTTAGTATGATGGTTAATACGGAGTATGTCTCCCGGACGATGCAATACAGGCCTTACAACGCCTACGCATGCTGAGTATCAAATTATCAATCTGATCTTGGGGAATATTACACCACTCATCAAGCAATGCCCTCCGAAGATCCGGTAGACAGGTGGGAGGGGGTTGACGGGCTGCAATTCGTCGGCCAAGCATATCCCACACATGCTCTATTGGATTCAAGTCCGGGGAGTATGCTGGCCAATCCATACGGGTGATATCCTAAGATTGAAGGCATTCGTCTACAATGTTTGCACGGTTAGGACGGGCGTTGTCATACATAAACAGAAATTCAGCACCCATGGCGCCCGAAACAAACGTACACGTTGTTCCAGAATGACATCCCGATAGATGTGGCCTGTCATCGTTACACTCTGTTCATGCAGGTCAGTTCTGGAACCAAGAATAATTCCTTCCCAAACGAGCCATCCTTCACCACCTTAACGGTGTCGTTCAATGGTGTTCTCTTGGTGGTAACGGGTGTCTTGCGCTCTCCATTTGAAAGTCCGGCGAGAATTAGACTGCAAACTAAACCTGGACTCGTCGGAAAACATCACGAAAGACCACTGTTGTGGTGTTCACAATGCATGCTCTCTACTCCAGGTTAATCGCAGGCGGCACTGAGTTGCGGTAAGAGGAACACATCTGACAGGCCTACGAGCATATAGACCAATGTTCCCTAAGCGTCTGTACACGGTCTGCTTTGAAACTGTCGTACTTGTAGCTGAAGAGAGCTGACGAGATAGGTCTGATGCTGTGCTCCATCTGTTTCTTTTGGCAGTAACTGCCAAATACCGGTCCTCAGTCGGCGTTGTAACTCGGGGGCGACCTGTGCTGTAACATCTACTCACATTATCATCATCTTGGAATCGTTGCCAAAGCCTGAAGATGACACTCTGGGCGATTCCAAGTTCCTCAGATACTTCCAGCTGGATTCGTCTACATTCCAGTGGTCCGATAATTCTACCACGTAAAAAAATTATCCAAATGCTTCCTTTGAGCCATAACTATGCGGTTATTGCACTGAAAGGCTTTTAAAGCGCTTGTGAACAATTTTACTTCTTTCCACCATTCTTTATATACCCCTCTCTTACACTGTCGTCATTGTGACGTACTATCCGTGCCATCTGGTGGTTTCCTGTAATTTGCATATTCTTCTTCAAGATGTGTGTGATAATTCTACAGGTGAAATTTTTTTTTAGAGTTCAATTTCTGTGTGATTCTGAATTATCCTTAATTTATGGACATGAGTGTAGGAAAGGAGGAGAGTGATTTCCTTCTTGTTTGCGGAAGGTGTGATATTTGCGGAAATAATTCGTCCCATGCAAGCAAAGTATGGTGACAACTCTATGTCGCAAGAAAAGACGTACGAATGGATACTTCATTTTAAACACGGAGAAATTTCTTTACGCGAGGGCGAAAAATCTTGCAGTCCATTGACGTCAACCGAAGAGGATCGTCGTAGTTGAGGGTATAGTGAAAGAAGCGATGGCTAGTATCCAGCGCTGGTATCACAACTTCCCCAAACAAAAAGCAAATCACTGCAATTATTTCCTCCTTGTTGCAGATTGACAACAGAGCTACCATGTTGAAAAGTCTCTTACGCTCTTACGGAAAGACGAGGGACAAATTGTATAAAAGAGTTGCTTCATTCAACGCTGGCTTCTAGTGCTGTCACCAAACTTTGGAAAAGGAATTTGTAAAAGTTCCTTTACTTTTTGACTTTCCCTCCTTCTAGTTTTGTTAGTGGTATAATTTAGTACTATCAATTTTATTATACTGTGTATTTTTTTCATTTTATGATACTATATATATATATATATATATATACTGGGTGTCCAGCCTTAATGTGACCCAATAGCTAATTCCCGAACCGTTCGGTTTAGATATGCACTTCCAATTTGAAAATGTTTTATAAGAGGTAAATAATGTTTTACGTGCTTTTCGAACCAAAAAAGCTATTTACAAAAAATTATAAAAATTAATTTTTTATACGGTTACCAGGTCCTATCACTTATATTTAGGAAAAGATGCACTACACAAAAACAAAGTAAACACAAAAAGTTTCATTTTATTACGATAAAAACTTACCGAGTTATGCCTACATAAATTTGAAGCATCTGAGTTGCTCAGAAAAGGGGGTCGAATACAAATTGAGTTTAGAGAACAGTAACTCACTATCTACAGAAAGAACAAGAAAAAAACACCATAGTAATATTTAAACATCGTAGTAAATATCATAGATTGACAATTTGTATTTCTGCATGGTAAAAAATAAAAGTTAAATTAAAGAAATATAACTTGTACGGAAAAAGATTAAAACAACTTGTTTTAACAAATGGCAGCAAAATATTACAGGATTTGCTGTTCAAATTATAGCATAATGTGGAATAATGCACCAATCATGAATCAGGGCCATTATTATATCAGAATGACCAAATTAACTTAAATAATGGTGAAGGCACGAGACAAGGGAGTCTATGACAACTCCCAACTTTATACAAGCGTTGAACAGCACGGGCAATTGTATAATAAGATGAATGTCTTCGAGTGGGAAATTTAATGACATAAAGTCTTGCCGCCTTTGTGTCTTATTTCGATTACACTGTCCATACAACAGTAACTTTTCGCAGTTATTCTTCATTTGTATACATCTCGTTCTCCCGTACTAGAATTCGTAATATTAAAATACGACTGTATGCAATTGCAAGAGACTACACAACATATTTTTAACGTTCGTCATGATCAGCAAAAACGCAGCAAATCAGACTGAAGCCGCAGCATATAAGTCTAATTTTTTGGAACTGCTTTTGAAATGTTTTCTTCGTCCAAAATATTTTATTTTTCTATGTTTTACACATAAACATAATAAATTTCATTTCTTCAATTCTCAATTATTGTATTATTAAGGTATGCTTTTAAATTTAAACAAGATTTACATAAGAGTGACGTGCAAGAGCGAAAGTTTCCTTGCAAAGTTCCAACTAATTTCACTTTGGAGATGGCCCCTTACTAGCTTCTTGAAAATTTCCAAGAAAATGGAAAAATGTCTGATTTTCAAAGTTCCATAACTGGGCCAGTTTTTATCGTAATAAAATGAAATTTTTGTGTTTACTTTGTTTTTGTGTGCTGCATATTTTCCTAAATATAAATGATAGAACCTGGGGACCGTATAAAAAAATATATGTTTGTAATTTTTTTGTAAATGGTATTTTTGGTTCGAAAAGCACGTAAAAACATTCTTTACCTGTTTTAAAACATTTTTCAAATTGGAAGTGCATATCTAAACCGAACGGTTCGAGAATTAGTTATTGGGTCACATTAAGGCTGGACACCCTGTATATATATACACAGGGTGGCCATAATTAAACTACAAATTATTAAGGGGTGCTGGAGAGAAGACCACTGTTAATATTCCAGTGAATTTCGGTATCTAAACATTTCAGAACATGCGCAAATGTAATCTTCAAAGAAAAAAATCTCCATTACGGCCTGATAGATGGCGCTGTACCGTATTTCAATGCTTACCCGTGGCATATACAACTTCCAAAATCGATAGATCGAGCATAATGGTATTCTAAGGGGCATATAAACAATATGAAACATTACTTTCAGTTTATCAAAACTCCTTACAATTCGCTTCAGTAACTAAATTTTTACAGTATCATGTAATCAAAAATTAACGTAAATTAAGGTCACAAATTAAACAATCCATATAGACGCTTTGGAAAACAATTGAACCATTATTTATTCAATGAAATTATCACATAATGTGCTCAATATACGAACCCCAGATGTAACCACATGCTGAAAACAGCATAGTCTGCAGTCGCATTTAAAATCTCTATTCTAACACACCTCACGTGTCTCGTTATGCTATATTTCAATTCAGCAACAGAAGCACACACACACATCATTCTCTATGAACAATATCTTTCAGATGTACCCGCAGATAAAAATCGCAACGAATAAGGTCCGGTGAACGTGGGGATCAAGCGTTTTCGAAGCCTCTGCTTACGACTCGGTCCGCACCAAAGTTATCAGGTAGCAATTTTTTAACAGGTTTAGTAATGTGAGAGGGTGCTCCGTGTTGCATAAATACCGGGGTTTCCAAGTAATGTCTCTCTTGCAATGCTGCAATCAATTGTTCTTTCGTCAGCACACCGTAGCTAGTCCCTGTAACACTACAGCGTTTGAGACTACTTGGAGTTGAGTTCTCCAAGAAATATAGGCCGACAGGAAAATCACAAGTCTCATTCCACACCGTACAGCTACATAATCGGAATGGAGGGATTTTTACGGTTAGAGTATTGGCTGTTCGTTCCCCATATCCAGAAGTTATGTGCATTTACACTACCTGATAGTGTAACAACCTGTCCACAAGATCCTCTGTATCCAAGTGTCATCCTCACTGATTTTCGACAGGACAAAGTTTGCAAAATCAATTCTTAGGGTGTCATCATGAGGTTCAAATTCTTGAAGCATTTTAATTTTATACGGATAACGCCTAAGAATGTGGCGCTACACTTCTTGGAAGAGCCACACTAATGGAAGAGCCACACTTCTTGTGCTCACTTGTTACAGCATACTGGCTCCTGAACTGCTACTCGTAGTAGCAATAGTGTCTACAATTTGTTGCACTCTTTCCGGGTTTATGGGACACTGCAATCTTGTGCCTGGAATAACACCCAATATTCTCCAGCTTCTTTAAATTTAGAAATCATATTTTTCAATCCATTGACACACTCATTAGACCTCTTCTTAATCGTTTCAAACGCCGGTATTCTTTCAGAGTAGCTGAATAATTGCTACCATTCTGATAGAATATTTTCACTAATATAATGCACGTTCCTTCTTATTCAGAGTCATGATTGGCCATTTCTCGATGGGGTCTTGTTTTTATACAGTTTGATGGGCTTAAAATTTGCATATATCCCGTCGATAAGTATTGAAACACAGCACAGCGCCATTTATCAGGTAAAAATGGCGATTTTTTTTTACCTTTGCATTTTCGTTTGCGCATGTTCTGAAACATGTAGATACCAAATTTAACTGGAATATTCCTAATGGTTTTCACTCCAGCACTCCTAGAGCACTTGCAGTTTAATTATGGCCAACCTATATATATATCGTGTTTCAAGTCAACACCATGATTTTTTTAAAAATGGTTTTATTCAGCGAGCAATCGACAGACTTTACTCTGAGAGAAAACGATGCCAAGTAAATTCTAAGGGGCTTTACCACTTGTGTCTAGATATATATATAGAATGAAAACAAAAAGGGTCATTCTACCTCAGTAATAGAAATTCAAGTCATGATATTTTTAAATCACGAAGGGAGGGATATATATATATATATATATGTATAAATGACATGCCTTGAATTTCTATTACAGAAGTAGAATGACCTTTTTTTCCCACCTCCGCACACAAAAGCCGTTCTCATTGCTTACAAACTTTATTTTTTCTATCTAAAATGCACCCATATTTTCCGATCATGATTTAAAAATACACGTTATAACATATTTTTTAATTAAAAAAACAAACCATTTTAAGATTCTCAATATTTGAGCAACCTTAACCAATGATCAAAGTTGAAATTTTATCTGCATTTCACAAATACAATAGCGAGGACAAATCTGATGTAATTTTTCACTCAATGTAGTACACGTGATCATATTTAGCATGTGACTGTCAAGTGACTGTTTTTTAGAAATTTTAGGTAGGATTTTTGAATATCTGATTACTCTTTCTATTTCATTTATATATGCTAATGTTTCAATTTACATAATATACCTTGAAATTTGGCATATTTCTCCATATTCAATTCATGTATAATATAAGCAATGAGATAAATAGATGAAGCATTCTGAGAAATATAATTTATATTAGGGACAGAGAGGTTTATTGATAAATCATCAAGAATAAGGGAGAGAGAAATAGTTTTATTTAAATATATTTATAATCTATAACAACATGAATTAGATTTGGTTATTCAGTCATGCTGACTAAACACGTTGCCTCAATCTTTTAACTGTGTCTGGCGTATATATCCGGTGCGTAGAGTGCCACAGACGTATATATACGTCCTTCCGATGTATCATTCTTTTCTTTGCGCTGCTGTCTGTAAGACTATTCTGAAGAGTATTGAATGCAATAAAATGACCTTGAGAGTGTTAAAATACTGAAAGATAAAAAAAAAAAAATAAAAATATATCATTGAAAATTTTTTTTATTTTTTTTTTTTTTTTTTTTTTTTTTTTTTGTTTGACTGATTTGAAGATACATTAATTTTTGAGAACATTTACTTATTTGTGTGTGTTCCTTTTCTTTTCCCCTAATATACCGCATACGCGTGACTATGTGATACGTGGTGGCATTGAGGATCAAATCACATACTTTTTAATCAGCAGTTTATAGGTTAAAATAATACAAAAAAATACTGTTTTCAGTAATTTAACGATAGAAATTCGTAATTTTATAAATTAATGCTTTAAATCGAAGAACATATTAATTTTATATGCAACTTGGTTTCAATCAACAATTTAAATACCTAATTAGTTTATTAAATAATTAGTTCTACGCTTAAACGGTAACATATATATTATTAATTTTCCCCTGGTAATAATTTTAATAAATGTTATTTCCTTCTTTTAATAATTTTTTTGTTCTTGAATTCCCTACAGAGGATCACAATCCAATCTTTTAGAAACATTTGCTGCGTAATTAATATTTAGATAACAAAATTTGTTAAAAAAAAAACGATAATTTAAAAAAGTATTACATACTCTTAAAACATGAAAACCTATTTAATTTGTTAAACCATTTTATCTCCGTATTAGTAGTTATTCGTATTTTAATATTCTACTTTAATTTGTTTTTATTATTATTTTTCCATTCTTCTTTTTTAAGGATTTATTTTAATTTCATGCCTTTTACCTTTCTATTTTCTGAGCAATTGCATTCAAGTATTTTTTTTTTTTTTACAATTGATTCTTTTCGCATATGCATTACTATGATTCTTTTGTGTTTCGTTCTATTCAAAGAAGTAAGTAGTTTTCTGTTAAGATATTCCTGGAATATGACGATTTATATACACTATCAAAAATTCTTTTTAATGCTTTTAAGTTTCTTGTCCTTTTGTATACCACAATTTTCTCTTCGCATTTAATTTTATCTGCACAATATAGGCTTAACTCTTTATAGATAATTTTTCTTTTTCAATAAACATAATAATGATATACAGAGGTTAGAAAATATGGAAAGTTTAGTACTTTAAAGAATATATATTGAATTTTAATAGCATATTGTGTATTTTTTTTTTTGGAAATTCCTTTTCAAGTTAGATGAAGTCGTTTGCTGAATTTTCCCTTTCACTTTCTATATTCATTATTTTTAATATATCAAAGAATATAAATTCTCTTACTTTCCATGAATAAACAAAAATAAGAATGAAAATCTTCATAGCGTTTTCGTATTTTTCTTTAAAAGTAATTATTGTTTGCTATTTAAATACGCCGCATGTATATTCAATTTTAAAATTTATTATTTGAACATTTTTTTCATAAACAAGAAAAAGCATCTTTATTATTAAATAATTTTTTTATGAAAGGAATTAACTGTGTAAATTAATTTAACTATTTTTTAATTAAACGTAATTAATATGTTTTTGAAAGATAAATGCTTGAGGAATAAGAAAGTACTAATGTATTGAACATAAATAAAATGTTTATAATATTAGTGAAATATAAAAGAGAGACATAATAAAAACAATGACAAACAAGGCTATGAAGCTTCAGTTAAGAATTCTTTGAGTAATAATTTCTAATTGAATAATAATTATTTCAGTTATTATTATTCAGTTATTAATTTCAAAGGTATTGAAAATTATTTTTTGGATTAGTATTCATTAACACATAATTTGTTTTCATTCAGAAACTTTATTGTTAAATCAAGTGACTTGACTGCGGTGAAATTTAAAATATTAAAACGTTAGAAATCAGTTAAATAAATCATAGAAGTAATGCAATTTTTTAAAATTGTTATTTCCTCTCGGTATATTACGCGTAATATTTAAGTTAAATTGATGTTATAGTTTTTTTACAATTATTAGATCACGATCTTTTATCATTTTGGAAAAATAATCAATTGTATAAACTATAAATCATTCCAAAAGATCTCAACATTTATTAATCTGAATTGATTTAATGTAAACTGAGACTAGTTCACCCATAATTTACCTTCTTAAGCAAAACATAAAATGAATGAATTTCTGCGTCATTTATTAAGAATAGGATTTATTTCTAATTAAATTAATTAGTTAATTCATTATAAAAGTATTTACAAAGTAACTGCACAATTACGTATCCATACTCAATCACTAAATTTGAATACCAATGAACATGTACGGGGTTACGTTAGATAAAAGTTAGTAAATACCGTATTTCTGAAAATGTTTCTTTAAAGAAAGCGTTGTTGCAAGCAGGATGTAAAATTACGCCATGTACCGCACAAAATTGTATTGCTTGAACGCCTAGCATCGGACTATCCTAGCCCAAACGATGATATTTTCGATCATGCAAACCTGAATCCTTATGATGTCCTCAACATTCTCATAAAAGTTGTCTCAATAATCCTGGGACACCATTTATGTAAAAAGTATTGCTATAAGGCTAATTAGGATGGCTTCAGAAATCAAAATTGCTCTTGAATATGGGTCATTTTATTGTTTTGACTCAAGCTACCTGATCGGGGGGGTGAGATCGGACCCGCGAAGTTCACCGTGACCAGCAGGTCGAGTACGCAAGTAGTTATCCGTCGCTTTGAACTCCATACATGTGATGATACGATTTGGCTCAGTTAATCTACATAATTTGATTGTTCTATAGTATTAGATAAAATACTAAAAATACTAATAACACTACTAAATTAGGATAATTAGTCTATTTAAGTATATGGTAAACTTTAGTATTTCCTTAGACAATTTACAAATAAATCCAGTTTCAAATCTTTCCCCAGATTGCCCTCTTCTAAGAAAATACATTAAAATTTGAATTTGTGCTTGCTTCAAGAATGCTACAAACAGCAATTTCTGTGGAAAATGTAATTTTCATTAAAATAATAAAGTAAAAAAAAATGTACATAGTAAAATTACTTTTAATCTGTGCTATAAATTAATGATTACATGAGAGAGAGAAACAAAGTTATAATTTAAGCATCAGCTTGGCTTTCTTTTTCTTTTTTTTTTGCTCTGGTTATGGAAAAGTTTGCACAATTAATCTTCAAAAACAGTTAAAATAAAAATCTAACCACTAGCATTTATGTTTTGTGTTTCCTGTTAAAAGATAAAATTCTTACATATGACTTCTTTGATTATATATATATATATATATATATAATCAAAATTTCTCTGCAAGAGAGATGAATTAACATGTTTAATACTTAAAAGGAATAGCAATTGCTAGAAAACCAGACAACAGAATTTAAAAGGAGATATGAAAAATTGAAATAACAGAGTAAAATATAAAAATATAAAAGAATGGATGCTTCAGTATTATCAACATTGCTGACTTAGGACAGCTTGTATACAAAAAAATTTCTCTGTATAATAGTGGGGTTGAACATGTTTTTTGGCCAGTCAACCTTCCCCCTTTCTGTTAATAATGCCGAGCAAATACCAATTGGAAATAATGGATAGGAAATCTAAATCCATTATAAGAAAAAGGTAACTTACCTAAAAATTGCATACTAAAATGCAGAGCCAGCGCTAAATCTGAGTACAATAAACACGTTATTGCGAGATTCTGGGCCCAAATATAATTGCAAAACAAAGCAATGGCTGAAAAATAGCACTTAGCAAAAGCATGAAAAGAATAGAAATAATAAAATAAGAATTGTAAACATACTACCATTATCTTAAAACTCTTAATATGATTTAAAAGTTATAATAAATTTTAAAAAGTAATTTTATCTAAAACTAGAAATCGGGGGTATTTAAAACTATCTAGGAAGAATAATAAATCTATAATATTAACCTGTTAAAACTATGGAAATTTAATAATTACTATTTAGAATTTCTTATTTAAATATCTCTTAATTAAATTAATTGGATAGTTTTGAATTAAACAGTATTTAGTAAAAAGTTTATAGTTTTTTTTTTTGATTTATTAGAAACTAGAAATTTATTGCGTAGTGGTAATTAAGAACAATATTTCTGAATATAGATACATGCACATTACTCTCCCAATGCGGTACTTTTATAATATTGAAATTAAAGTCTTCTCGTTTATCATAAATATTAGTTACTATTTTGTTATCTTTTAATTTAATTTCTATATCAAAAAATTTGCTTCATAACTGTTACTATTGGTCTGTATTAAAATAAGATGTTGTGGATAAAAGCTAATATTAGGTTTAAAGTTGTCTTGCTTCCCAAAAATGATTATATCATCTATATAACGAAAAAAAATTCTAAGTTGTCTGTGAAACTGTTTTCAAAATAATGTAAACATAAATTGGCAAGACAGTTGTTAGCTGGGCCACCTTGTGGTAGACCCTTAATCTGTTGATTATAATTAGCATTATGATAAACATAATTATCTTTTAGAACTAACCTAAGTAGAGAACCAAATCTATCATATTTGACCTTTTTAAACAAATTATCATTATGTAATTTTACTAGTGTTTTTATCATATCATCAATATTAATTGAGTTAAAAAGATCTTCAAAATCTAAACTAAAAACTGAAAATATCTTTTTAACTTTAATTTGTGCAATAAGTTATGTACTATTTTTAAGAATGGCTGAAGTTTTTAAATATATATACCGAGTATATATATATATATATGAAGTATATATATATATATACCGAGTGGCTATAATTAAACGACCCTACTTCAAAATTGTCTACAGACGAAACTATTGTTCAGAAAGTTGTAAAGTTCTGTGTACGACATAAAGAAACGATGGGAATTTTTTTGAGCAAATAAAAAAATTTAGTTCAAAATTTCGCCACTAGAGGGCGCTGTTGAATGAAGGCCATATTTATTACTGGTTTTCTATCTGTATTTTATCGTTTTTTATCCACAGGACATGGTAGCACAATTACTGATACTCATTAAAAAAACCCAATCAAAGCATGCAACGTGCATCCAACAAGTGTTCACCGTGTGGCAGAAGAATTGGATCTGCCTCGTTCAACTGTCCAGAAAATCATGCGAAACATCCTCCGTTACTATCCATATAAGCTTCAACTTGTGCAGGAATTGCTTCCACATGATTTCGAGACTCGACATCTGTTCTCACTGCAGTTTCTTACTCGTTTTGAAGTTGATCCAGAATGGCCTTGGAATATCCTCTGGACAGACGAAGCACACTTTCATTTGAACGGTTCGGTGAATACTCACAATTGCCGAATTTGGGAAACAGACAATCCACATTCCACCTTACAAGTTCCGCTACACTCACCAAAAAAAATGGTGTGGTGTGGGTTTTCCGCATCTTTTATTCTTGGCCCGTATTTTTTCGAGGAATTAGGTGCTGGAGGTCCAGTAACATGTTCTATCACTGGACAGCGATATGCACCGTTATTACGGAATAAAATTATTCCGGATCTGCAAGCACGTCAGTGCCTTTCACGCATAACGTTTATGCAAGCTGGAGCTTCTCCACACATTACACGTTGTGTTAAGGACGTTCTCAAACATCACTTCACAGAAGAACGTGTGATCAGCCTCCAATTTCGTCATCTGTGGCCTCCCCGATCGCCTGACCTCAATACATGCGATTTTCGGCTGTGGGGCTATTTAAAGCAGCTGGTAAGTTGTGATCAACCAAGAACTTTACCTGATCTCAAAGACAGTATTTCACGACATGTTCTTAACATTTCCCAGAACACACTGCGGTCAACGGTGGAACAGGCTATCTTACGATTTCAAACAGTAGCTGAAAATGATGGTCATTATGTTGAGCATTTATTGTTGTAACAAAATTTGTAAACTGTTGCTAAATATGATCTCCATTAAAAATGCCCTCCAGTGGCGAAATTTTGAACTATTTTTTTTTTATTCACTCAAACAAATTCCCATCCCTTCTTTATGTCGTAGACAGAAGTTTACAACTTTCTGAACAATAGTTTCATCTGTACACAATTTTGAAGTAGGGTCGTTGAATTATGGACACCCGGTATATACTGTACATTTTATAGGTCTGTTTTGCACCTACAAGAGTTCTTTGTAAATATATGCATTCGAGCATCTGTATTTTTAAAGAAGTATAGAAGTATTTGGAGGCAAAATACATAAGGTTAAATTTGAACTCTCAATATATAATACAAAAAAAAGGATGGGAAATAATGCTTTACCAGGGATTTGAAAGTAGTTTCAAAATTTTTGATGATAACTGTGTGAAACAAATCTATTTCAGTCCGTTAAATTCAACTGATTTTAATGTATACAAGTAGTTTTAAAAAAGGAAGGAAGAAATAAAATATAATACCGTTAACAAATTTAAAGGTACTTAAGGAGGAGAAAATTTTACCAATTTTTAATTTCTTACAGGGAGCTAAAATTTGATGTAATAAAACAATTTAATGAAATCAATTAACGTAATTGCCCAGCTTTAAAATTTCTTTTATCATTTCAGAGCTTGAATTTTTAAGAATTGGTGATTCACTGCAGAAATAGGAAAATAAAGAGACCCTCAAAAGGCTTATGATAGATTACATACAACAATTCATAAAGTCTTCACCCACCAAGAAATAAATTCTTCCATTTGCGGATGTATCAACTAAATAAATTATTGTCTATTTTACCAATCAACAGTTCAAGACTTTGTATTTATTAAAAATTCTATCTTAATTAATTAATAGTTCAGAAGGTATAATCTGTTGAAAAAATCTTAATGACTAATTCTTGTGATACGTAATCCGATTATTCAACAAATCTGCATTTCTTCCACGCTTGGGTCTTTGAAACATATGAATATGAATCTAAAATGAACATATTTATTATATTCTTATTGATGATTTAAAACTTAGTGGGAAATAAAAAACATATTAAAATAATATAATCAGTTAAGAAATTACAAGCAATATAAAAAATTAAGTCAATTCCTATAAGGTCAACAAAGAACAATTTTATGTAAGTTACTTTTTATTTAATAATTACAACTAATATAAATATTTCTATACATATGATAGAATCACAATATTAAATGGCAAAACACCTTTTAAATTAACAATAAAAAATTTTAATCACGATAAATTTGTAATTAATTTTTTTAAAATAATTGGTGAATATTAGCAATTTCCAGTTCTAAGAAACGAGAAAACATGTTTAGCAAGAGCCAAAACACACATGATTATCATGGGCCGATCTTGGACTGTTAACTAAAAGAAGAAGTTGATTTGCAGTGGTGAAATGCATTTCTTTGTGCAGGGATACAAATCAAGTGCAGTTAGCCGAAGTGAAGTTTAAACTCTTTTGCTAGATCATATCCAACAAAGAGTAAAAAATCCCTTTTAAACATATTTTTTTAAGGAAGAAGGGCTCATAACAAATGGCAATAGAAGCTTAGTTCCTTTTAGAAGCATGATGAATTATCTCAATACATAGAAATATTACGCAGTAGAATTGTACTGATCCGGAGAACCATTAAACGGAATATTGCAACGTGATTTGGTTTCTTGTTACAATTCGATATTGGTCCAGAATTTTATACGGGGAAATAAAATAAAAGGGTTTAATTGGCCTGGTAATTCACCGGACCTAAGGCCTATTGAGAATTTATGACATATTCTGAAGAAAAGTTTAGCTAAGATGAGTTGCATTAAAAAAGAACAAATGGTAAGAAGCGCTACACAAGAGCGGTTCCACACAATGATGAAGTTGAGAACATGTGCGCTGAACCAGTGCAGTCAATACGAAGACGAGTTGAAAGGTTATTTCTGCTATAAGAGAACATACTTCGTGCTAATTTTTCGTAAGATTTTTTTTTGTCTACTTAAGGTATGTAATGATTAAAAACTACGAGGTTTTAGAAAAAATCTCTTTTTTTTTACATTTGTCTGAATAAAATCGAACAGAAAATACAGAACCACCTACCACCCTTATATATATATATATATATATATATATGTATGTATAAATAAATCACACAATTATAACTAAGCAATAATTCGAAACCATATGAAGACACGGCAATCCTGGTACAGAACAGTGATTTAAAAACAATCACCCACGCACTACACAAGCACCTAGCCAGACTAGAAGATTGGTTCTCCACCTGGAAAATTGTCCTTAATGTAGGCAAAACGGAGGCTGTCTTCTTTTCTCGTCACATTAAAAAGAAACCACCAGATTTGTTTTTACATAACACCCACATACCCTGGTCTCAAAACACAAATACCTTGGTGTCATTCTAGTTAAAAGACTCACTTTCAAACAACACACCACACGATTACGTAAAAATTGCAGAATTTCCGTGGCTAAAATCTACCCATTAATTTCCCGGAAATCCTTTTTATCTCTCAGAAACAAAATGCTTATTTATACCCAAATCCTAAGACCCACCCTCATCTACGCCTGCCCAATCTGAGGTCATGCAGCCTACTCGATTATAAACACCATCGAAAGAGCTCAAAACTTAATTATCCTACCATCACAAAAGCTGACTGGTACATCCGGAACGATGATATCAGGTTTGCTCTAAACTTTAAAACCCTCAGAGAGGTGATCAAAAAGATCGCCATCCAAATCTTTACTAACATCGACACCCACGAAAATAGAGCAATCCAAAGAATAGAAAAATATCCTCTAAACCCTCTCATAAATAGACCCAGAAACATCCTCTGCTAAAACTAAAAACTTCATACTTCCAACTTCCACCCAGAAGCCCCTCCCACCCACGAGAGGCTGCAACCCGATTGGCCGGCGCCGTTTCTCTCAAAGCACTTCAAAACCCCTGCATTTTCAGGCATCTCGCATTCGCGCACCTACTCCGACTCGACGGGTCTTCCGCTAGCCGCTCTCATTAAAAAAAAATGATTAAACCCGCACACAAGAGCACTCGGCCCCCGATGCACTCAGTGCAAGAGTAAACTAAACACTCAAAATGCTACCTTCAATTAAAATTTTCGTTTTACATCCATTTCTTTTCAACATTCATATTATCGATTCTAACTTACTAATTAAAAAAAATCCTCACGATATTATTTTGCAGTACTGGGCTAAGGTAAAGCCAACTAAAGCTACACCCAATCTTCACGATAGGAGGTTAAGTTTCCACAAGGAAACAGGCACTCCGTTAACCACTCTACATATATAAACCATATGAATCCTAGAATACGACATTCCATTTCAAAATATCAATGGCGAATAAAACTGAAAAAGATGCAACGTTTCCAAACGAAATTAAAACTGTATAAGATAAAATTTATAAAATATCCAAGTGCAACCTCCGACTTAGGACCGATAAGTGAGGTTAAACTAGTTTGATATCGCCAACTTTCCCCTACTGCAACTTGGTAAGCTAATCCGAAAATATCCAAATTCTCAAAAATTTAAAATTTTTAAAAAATTTTTAATACTTAAAAAATTGAACTATTTGCTATTGCATTCCGAAAGATATAACATAAAAATGTTAAAATGCTAAGACAACTAAGTGCATAATACAACAATCATAAAACATTAAAGATTATGCACCAATCTTTGAAATGGTTGTATAAAATGAAAAAACCTCAAAAGTTTGAAAATTCAAATAAAGAACGCAGAATATTCACAAATTAAATACCTAACAGCATCAAAACAGATTACATAAATCATCAAAAACTCACCCAAAATCATCCTATTAATAAGTAAAATCGATGAATGGTATTCAATTTCTTAACAATTTTCATTTCTCCTACATTATTCACTACTCCCACTAATGCCACATTATAATCCAAAAGATCAATATTCTTATATACGAGTTTAAATATTTAATACTAGATGCAAGCCAGATTGCAAACAAAAAGTTTTTTTGATTGGTCATAAAAATTTTAAAGTATAGTCGTGTAAACGTTGGCCTTTGTGTGTATCAAAATGTAACATGTGTGTGGAATGCACATATATATACACTGGTGTCCCAAAGTTAAGCATAATTGATAATTATGTGAATAAAAAAGGGACTGTAAATCAGAATGGCGGGAAACGTGATATGCGAGTGTAAAATGGTTATAAAATAAGGAAGCAAATCAAAAGAATGATAATAGTTAATTTTATTATTCAAAGGTAGCAGTTTGAAAGAAAACTGAGCATAGCAAGGGTTCACACTTTAAAGAAAAATGAAAGAAAACATTAAATAAAATACTGATGCTGCAGTTAAATAAGGCGCGTGGTCACCTCTGACAGCCGGGCACACTACACAGCGATTTACCATACTTGCTATGAGATGATGAATAAGTTGTGGGCTCAAACGGTTCCAGGCGTCTTGGAGAGCTCTCTTCAGTTCTGTAATGAAGCTTGGTGGGTGCGAAAGGGCTGCAATTTGTATTCCGAGCATATCCCATACATGCTCGATAGGATTTAAATCAGGGGAGTTCGCAGGTCAAGACATGCGCTGGAGTTTTCCGTTTCAAGGAAGTCATCAATCAGCACGCCTGGTGACAAGGCGCATTATCATCCATGAATATGAAGTCAGGACCGACAGCACCTCGAAACAAGCGAACATAAGGCTCAAGAACTTCGTCTCTGTATCTTTGAGCAGTCACAGACCCCGTGTCAAAGAAATGGAGGTCTGTGCGGCCGTCCATTATGATACCTGCCCACACCATTACTCCCTTGATGGAAAAGGATGTCTTTCTGTTATGTTCTTTAGTTCAAAACGTATTCCACTTTCTCTCCATATGGTTACCCGCCGAGAATCATAGCTCAGACAAAACCAGGACTGGTCACTGAACATCACATTGGCCCACTCTGCCACACTCCAATGTTGATAGTTCAAACTCCAGTTCAAACGAGCGCGTTTATGCGCAGACGTGAGGGGATTACAAACTGCTGGTCTTCTAGCATACAACCAGCATCATTGAGTCTCCTGTAAACAGTTTGTCTCGAAATACGTATTCTTGTGGCGACCTGATACAGGTTGTCGGGTAACATCTCCTGTTCTCTGAAACCTCTGCCACAGTCTTGAGATCACAGACGGGTCCACATTTAGAATTCGGTTTGTAATCGTGAGGATTCCAGCATTCCAACGATTCTACCTTTGGTAAACATGTCCAATTGGCGTCTTTGTGCCATAATTCACCTTGTTTGATGTTTAACAGCGTTCCTTCGCACATCAGTTGCACGAAACTTGTTTGAACTGTCCATGCTGCGTGAATCGGTTTTTTCCCGAGTTCCAACATGCACCGATATTTCGTGCAGGACGTAGTCGACTGAAAAGTTTTGCATAAAACGAATGTTTCTTCCTCACCCAATTAATATCCGCAAGAAATTTGGAATAATTTTTGGAATATTTACTCTATGTTTTTCGCATTTTACGATTTGTGCTTAACTTTTGGACACCAGTGTACATATCTATATATATAAAGGAGAAAAGCGACTGACTGACTAATCACGATATCTCTGGAACTATTCAACCTACATACTTGAAATTTGGTAGACATGTTCCTTTCATAGAGTAGACATCAGCTAAGAACGGATTTTCTGAAATACGAAACGCAAGGGGCGTTACGGGGTTAAGGGGCGTTATAAATAATTGTTTCCATGTTTAAACTACTCAATGTACAATTTTGAAATTGGGTTAGCAGATTCCTTTCATACAGTAGAGATCCACTACAAAATGAGTTTGGTGAAAATCGCCACCAAAGTGGCGTTGCAGGGCTTAGGGGCGTTATAGATAATTATTTTCATTTTTAAAGTATTTGACGCACTGTCTTTAAATTTGATAAATAGATTCCTTTCGTAGAATAATGATCAGTTACAAAACGGGTTTTGTGAAAACAGACTTCTAAGTGGCGTTGCGGGGGAATTAAGGGGCGTAATACATAAATATATCCGTTTTTAAACTACTTCACCTACCTGCTTGAAAATTGGTAGGTAAGTTTCTTTCATGGAGTAAATATCCGCTACAAAATGGGTTTTTAAAAAATTGACCCCCAAGGGTGTTGCAGGGATGGGGGGTTTAAGGGCGTTATAAATTCCGATTTTTTAACTATTAGACGTACAGTCTTAAAACTTAGTAAGCAGATTCCTCTCATAGGGTAGAGATACGCTACAATATGGGTTTCGTGAAAATTGCCCCCAAGTGGCGTTGCGGGACTTAAGGGGCGTTATAGATAATTATTTCCATTTTTAAACTATTAGACGCACAGTCTTTATATTTGATAAATAGATTTCTTTCATGGAGTAGAGATCAGCTCTAAGAAGGTTTTGTGAAAACAGACATCTAAGTGGCGTTGCGGGGATTAAGGGGCGTAATAGATAAATATTTTCGTTTTTAAACTACTTGACCTACCTGCTTGAAAATTGGTAGGAATGTTTCTTGCATGGAGTACATATCCGTTACAAAACGGTTTCGGGAAAATTGACCCCAAGGGGTGTTGCGGGGAGTTAAAGTCAGATATAAGTAAATATTTCTATTTTTAAACTATTATACGCACAGTCTTGAAATTTGGTGAGCACATTCCTCTCATAGGATAGAGATACACTACACAATCTGTTTTGTGAAAATAGACCCCTAGGTGGCGTTGCGGGGTTCAAGGGGCGTTATTGATAATTTTTTTTGCATTTTTCATATATTGGACACACAAATTTTGCTGAACAGATTCCTTTCATAGAGTGCAATTCCACTACAAAATGGGTTTTGTGAAAACAGACACCGAAGTGGCGTTGCGGGGCTCAAGTGGCGTTATAGATAATTATCCCCATTTTTAAACTATTAGACGTCAGTCTTGAAATTTGATAAGCAGATTCCTTTCGTAGAGAACCGCTACAAAATGGGTTTTGCGAATATCAACTACTAAGTTTAATTTCGGGAGATTAAGAGGCGTAATCGATAAATATTTCCATTTTTAAACTATTTGATCATCCTGCTTGAAAATTGGTAGGCATGTTCCTTTCATGGAATATAATTCCTCTAACAAAGAGTAAAACGAAAATTGACCCCTAAGGATGGTTGTGAGGGGTCAAGAGCAGTTACAGAAAAATATTCCTGTTTTTAATTGTTAGACCCATATACTTGAAATTTTTAAGCATGTTTCTTTTCTTGAATAGGGATGCACTAAGAATGTATTTTAAGTAAATCAAGTTCTGCGGAGGGGTGCAGGGTTACTGGGACGTATTGACACAAAAAAAATCCTTTTTCGAGCTACAATGACTATAATAATGAAATTTGGTTTGCATTTTCTTTTGTTGAATTGAAATCCGCTAAGAGAGGTTATTTTGGAAAACGGCTCTCAACGGATTACGGGATATTGATAGTAAAACTTTTTTTTTCTGTTTGATTTAGACTTGAAATTTGGCTTGCATGTTCAATTTACGGTGTAGAGATCCACCGCGAAAATTGGTTTTGCGGAATCCACTTGGTTTTTGGGTTATGAAAGAGCAAACATCATTCTATACTTCATTTTAGAGATTTTTAGAAAATACAAATTAGATGAGTTCTGCCCTTTTTATTTATCAAGAGGTGACAGTTACAGGTCTAAGTATGTTTTTCAATTCAATCGAATTCTTAATGCTAGGACTTAGATATTAATAATTTATACATATATATAAGCAGTAAAAATTTATAAAGCATCATAAAATACCCAGCAAAGCGGGCGGGTAACAGCTAGTATATATATAAAGTTATACGAATATAAAGTTTTGTAACTACTGACAATTAAATATTTTGTTACTTTGAAAAAAAAAGGTAGAAAAATATGTACATTTACACTTGCAGAATTGAATTATTATACTCTTTTAATTTATCAAAATATTTGTATCGTTCGCATTTATTAATACAATTTTAAAGAAATATGAATTCACAATTTATTGCATGGTTTGTGAAAAAGTTAAATTCTGATAAAAGAGTGTTGATAAAAGATCTTATAAAATATCTTGTATTAAACCAAATGGGAAAGAATTTATATTCACTTTAATTATTATAAGCAGTGTTACATTTATATTACATCAAAAAAAATTGTAAAAATTTATAAACAAATATCTGTTGAAACTGCAATTAAAATTCCCGTTTTATTTTCAAAGAATGCTTGTTATTTTCGACGAAAAATTAAAAGGCTTTGATTTTACAAATACTACAACTAATTTTTAAACAATTCGCTTAAGAGGTGAACACACCGCAATTTCGTTTTTTTTTTCTCTCTCTTTAAATCCCGGCAATGGTAACAAACATAAATTATTTACTGAAGAATTTACCTCTCATTAAAATGTTTAAACAAATGAAATGTAATTTTTATTTTGGGTGAAACAATCTGCTCTCATTAAACAATGTTGTCGACTGAGCATCTACCCTAGTTTTTACTTTTTTCCCCACAAACGCTTTGTCTTTCTCGCTTTTTGCGCTATATTTATATATAATACTTAACGAAGTCAAAATAAAAAAATCTAACTTCGCATTTTTAATGGTTTTTTTAACCATATTACAAAAAATGTTTTAAATAAAGCTATATTTCGTTAAATTATGACGTTTTTCGAAACTTTACAACAAATATGAAGAAGTAGTTATCTTCAAATTTGAAACAAGGAATCAATTTTTGTGGTGATTAAATAAACGTATATGATAAAAAACATTGAAGTTTTAGTCTTCAAAAATTTTAAAAAACTTGTTCTATAAACATTATTTAATTTTATTATAATACCTTGTAAGGAATTATTATTCCTTCTTCTCTCTTCTCCTAGATGTGAGGGAGGAACTAATTGATCAGATGACATGATTCACTAAAATTGTTTATTTGTCACTATATTCAACACAGACACAATAATAATCCAATTAAGATAAATTTGATCAACACTTAGAAGACTGAGGTGAGACAAAATAACGTGGTGATAATATATATATACGATCATTTAAGTATATTCCAACGATAACTTATACAAGCTCGTTTTTACCTCGGACGTGAGCTAACATTTTAACTCTCTAAGTTCTACTTAAAATATGAGTAAAGTACCTGAACTCTTGCAATTCTTTATCCGTTAGACGAGGCCTTGAACACTAATAGTGGACTTGAGCACTTTTTAGAGATTTCAACTTCACACGTCCTACACTGTTTATGTACTACTCCCGGATTGCTCGTTTCTCATTAATTCACTTCACTTTCGAGCTATCATCACTTCAGTAAACTTCTATTCTCACTTTACTAATTTTCGATTCACTTCACTAACTCCCTAACACTCGCGAATACAGAATATATATATTAAACTTAATTTGCATAATCACGTTACCTTGTCTTCGGTGAAAGTTAGTTGAATTAATTCTTGCCCTAAGAGAATCTCAAAGGAGCTTGTTAAAGTCGCGTATAGATCGGTCACGACCTAAGAAATTGAAGCTATATTATAAATATATACGGTAGAACCTGTTTTTGTGCGGTTCCGTTTTTATGCGATTTTGTTATTATGTAATTTTATATCAGCATTATTTTTGTGCGATCTTTTTTTATGCAGTTTATGAAAATAACGGCTTTGGCGATGCCACTGTAATGTTCTGTTCATTGGTTATAAACAGTCTGTCGAAAAAGCAAGTTCAATTGCTTTCTCTCAACGCACTAGTATCACGTGATTGAAGACGAAACTTTCAATGACTGTAACATCATCAGTAATTTGATAGATTATGAAGATGGACAAGAAGTACCAGATTCTGTGACAGAGGATTAAATATATGCAGGGACCAAAGTTTCCAACAAATCTGAAAAGAATTTTCTAAAAATAGATACTAATTCCGAATGGAGTTTAAAATTCCAAAAAGAGCTTCGATCATGCATATCCGGTTATCGTGACGTTCAAATGCAACTGCCAACCGACTGTCATCACATAAATATATCACTTACTTTGTGGTGGCAAAAAATAAATCAATTGAAATCGTATCTTCAAGTGACGAAAGCGATTTTAAACTAACTCATCATAGGAAGATGTGTGCTTTGGGTTACGATGAGTAGCAGTGAAGTTATGTATGAGCATTTTGAAAATTTTCTAGTATACAACGAAAAATCAAATGTTACAAAACTGTTTCCACGTGGAATTTAATTATTTATTCTGTTTGGAAGTACTTTCTCATAAATTTCGCAAATAATCGACATATATTTTTAAGTGTGACTTTTTATGCGGTCCCTCCCCACCGCTTAAAAAAAATTTCTGTGGTTTGTCGACAAAATTGTTAGTTATATGTAAATATTTAGGAGGTTTTTGTATCTTTTTTTATGCGATCCCTAACTACCGCACAAAAACAGGTTTAACTGTGTATTTATATGTAATATATATCATCATAATCATAATCACATTTCGTGAAAACTATTACGCGTTCACAAATTTGAAGTGAATATGAACAAATGGATTCCATCAACTTGAAAGAAGAATCAGTTTTTGCAGTGATTAAATAGCTATACTTATAAAAAAAATTAGGTGCCAATTGTTAAAAATTTTTTTTATAAATATTATTTAATTATATTGTGATCCGTACGTAATTGAAGCTTCATTATAGTAAACATCATCATAAATGATTAAACAATCCAATTATAAGCCAGTGACTTCTGAAGATTCCATATCAAATTCTGGTTGTTCATAGATCTCCAGTTCACTTCATTCATTGCGAGCAAACCAGGTCTCACCGAATCACCCAGTCTCTAACGCTGCATTTCCCGCTTTCTGGTTCCAGTCGGTTCAAAATACAATATATTTTATTAGGTTGTCATCATGCATTTGTGTTACACATAAACCATCTAGTTTATTCTATTTAGTTTAATGTATTTCATCATGTCAGGTTATTTGTATATATGCTGTAAAGGTTCAAAATTGTGTGAATCTCGTTCTCCACACAATTACCATTTTCATTTATATACCACCAAGTACGTAATATACAGGGTTTTCCTGAATTCATGGTACAAAATTTAGGGGTAGGTACAGGACATTGTAATATTCATTTATTGTATGGGAATGTATGGGTGCAAGTGAGCGTTGATGCACAAACAGAATTAATAAGAGGCAAAACGGAAGATAAAGATTTTATTGAAAGCGTCTTTGACAAGCGTAATGTTTACCACACTTGTCAAAGTTTTTTCTCTTAGTTTCAATATTTGCGACCCAGTATTCAAACATAATTTCCATCGCGTACCCCTCCCCTCCCTCCATACAAATAACAATGCATTGAATTCAATAATACTATACTTTGACGCTAAAGCTACAATACGACTTTAACCTCTTAAGCACCGCCGGCGTATATAAACGTCTTACTCAATCGGTGCGTTAAATGCCTCGGACGTATATATACGTCTTTCCGAAGTACGATCTTTTCTGTACACTGTAATTTATAAAATTATTCCGAAGGTTTTGGGAAGCAATAAATGGACATTGGTGTTTGATTTACTTATATCAGAGTATTTCTTTATTTATTCCTTTTTTTTCCTCTCCTCCTCAATGCATCAAATCTGCGAGCCTACGTGGAAAACGAAGGCATTGGGAAGAAAATGGCGTAACTTTTAATCAGCATTGAAGAGATTATTATTTATAAACGGTACAAATTATCAAGATAATTTCTGTGCATAATTTGTAAGTGACAAGCGCATGAAGTCAATGGAAATTATTACATTTGTTCTTAATTTTTTTTAGTACTGTCAAATTAATTATAAAACACGTTGCATTTATAAGTGTATTACATCAGTGTAAATGTTACTTTTACTTTTTTTATTATCTCAGAATGTATTTTGCTTTCTTTCAGTAAATTAATAATTTTTTTATATCTTTTGTTTTCGACTTATTAATATGCTCCAGTCCCTCTAGTAGAGTTATAACCCCCCTTTAGGGAGGCGTGCCACACAGTTTGGGAAATGCTGGTTTACAATAATTGTTGATAGATGTTCAGCACATGAGCTATGAAGTCCAGTTGCAGCGCACACTGTTGTATCACACACTGGCAGTCGGCGATTATAGTCTGCCGGATTCAAAGCGTGTACTCGCTGAAAATGGAAGAGCTGTAAGCAATTTTCGCTTAACGCTCTACAAAAGGTCTGATGGCTCCCATTTACATGATGAGTAGCACATCTTGCACTTGACTCAGGTTTATCAGCCATAACATTCAAGATGGCTTTTTCCATGATTGTACTGTGTACAGTTCGGCTGTACGTTGGCTGGGGATGTGGAACAAACAAGTTTCACGAAGTTGACGATGTAACCGCTGAAAAATTCTGTGTTACGGCATTCGTCGATCAGGAAACTTCGTATGATACATTCATCGCGCATCTCTGCCGTTACCATTTGCACGGCCGTACTTGTAATGCAAGTCTGCTTTTTTGACATACTTAAAGTTTCCCATCGCAGATGTCAGCACAATTCCGAATGGCACTTTCCCTTACTGAGATGCATCATGTAGAACGATTGCTAGACATCTTCATCCCCTACCCAAAACGCAACCCGCAGATTACTTCTTTCTTTTATATGTATGCTAGCGCTTCACAACGTCACTGGCTCCCATCCATTTCTATATAATAAATTATTGTTACAATATGCCATGTATTTACTCCAGCGTTTCTCAAACTGCGGGGTCCTCCCTTTAGGGCGGCGTGATAACCCTAGGAGGGGGACACGAGCATATTGAAAAGTCTAAGCAAAAGATAGTTTTAAAATAATTATTAATTTACTGAAAGTAAACAAACAAAACACATTCTGACATAATAAGAATAAAATACATATTTACACTAATATAAAAAACTTATATAATCAGTACTACGCAATGCAAACTAATTTTAACAATACTTAGTAAATAATAAGTTTATAATTATCAGTGACCTCTCATAAGCTTTTCATATATATAAATTTTATGCAAAAATGAACACTTATCTTGTTAATTTGAACAGTTTTTTATTAATCCCTTAAATGCCGATTAAAAAGTACGTGATACACTCCTAAATGCCACCATTTAACTCGTAGGCGAACGCATGTGGTGTATTTTTTTGGGGGGGGGAAGGGAAAAAAGGAATAAATAAGCAAATCCTCTGAAAAAAGTAAATCCTTAGTGAATACACACACACACTACTCTCTCTCTCTCTGTAAGTGTCATTTTATTGCATTCCAAAGACTTTTGAATAATTTTATAGATCACAGTTCACAGAAAAGATCGGACTGTGAAAAGACGTATATGTACGTCCGGAGTAATTAACGCACTGGCTGAGCGAGACGTTTTTAACGTCGGCAGCACTAAAGAGGTTAAAATCGTATTGTAGGTTTAGTGTCAAAGTATAGTATTATTGAATTTAATAATACATTATTATATATAAATTGTATGGAGATGGGGGGCGATGAAAAACCTGATTGAATATTGGGTCGCAAGTTTTAAATGTTTGAGAAGCATTGGCTTACCCTTAAAGTTTGTGCCACGAATTCGGGACTACCCTATACATATAACTTCATTTATATACTCCCAAGTGGTCTCTCTCGGTAAAATCTTCCTTTCAAAAATTACGATTGTGTTTTCCTCCAGTTTTGTCATTATCCATGTTTTGGATGCAAATATCCAGACGAGTATGACTAGTGTTTTATAATTATGAAAACTGTCTCTTCTTAGAAAGGAACCGGATTTACAGCAACGCCTTAGCATACACACACAGCTCTATATACAGTTAAATCACTATTATAAAAATGCAAGTTGTGACGGATCTATACGCGTCCTACCACTAATCCTCTTGGGAGTTTTTTTCTGCCAGCATTTTTAACCAATCTTCACCTAAGAGAAGAAAAAGGGATATGCAAATTAAGTTTAACACATATATTCCTTCTTCGCGTGTTTTAGGGAATTATGAGTAGATTAGAAGTGAAGTGAAGTGACAGTGAAGTGTATACGTAAACAAAAAGTAAGAAAGCCAAAAGTTTAGATAACAAGAAAGTGATAAGATTAGCTAACCATAAGTGTTAAAGTCAACTTGAATTAAAAAGAAGAATGCATAAGTACAGGTACCGTTACCTTGAATTAGGTTGATGTTTAAAGTGTTTAACTAATAGTACGAACATTAAATACTTAAGCTCTGCGTTAAGTAATATTAAAGGTAGAGCTGCATTATTGCATATATTCCCCCAAAAGCAAATCTCGTCTCTCTTCCGCTCTATTACTGAATTGAATTATCTTATTCACAGTTTATTTGTGTTTGAGTTGTTTGTAGTGATAAATAAAATAATTGGAATTCATCATATCATATGATCCTTTAGTTCCTTCCACACCTTTAGCTGAGTCATAGGGTAGAAGGGATGTAAACGCATTTCAGAGTTATCTAAAAATAATTTAGGACTTGGTTCTCTAATGTTTATTTCCGAAAAATATTTATATTTAATGATTCCAATGGAATTAAAGTTTGAACAATGACTTAGAAGAACATTCCCTACATAGTTGTTTAAAAAACTAATTTTACCCATAAGGAGAATGTAATACTATTATTCTTAGTTTTAGGAAATAATCACATGCTTCACTGAGTTGATTAATCCAATTAATTAACAATTTATATATTTTTGAGCTATTTATTAACCATTAAGTTCATTAATTTGTGTGGTAGTAATCAGGTTTGAAAAATTTATATAAGTCTTGTTATTAAGTTAACAAGAGAATTATGTGTAATTTTTAAAATAATCAAGTGAGCTTTCTTAGTCGTATTTTTTGGATGACTGAACAATATTTTTGCTCTGAATTTTGATTAAAATAAGAATCTAATTCTCATTTTTATTGCATTTAAAAAAATTTAAATACTAGTAAATTATTTAAATTTAGATGTTGTCTAAATGAAATATATTTCGTTATCAATTTTTAATCCATGAGTACTTCACATGGTATGCCATAGCCACATACATGAATTATCTCCTGTGGACCATTTAGCTTATAAATGTTAACAATATGTAAAAAATTTTGAAAGTACTACTTTAAAAAAGATTTTACTGTACTTTGTTTTTAGAAAAAAAAATGTCATTAACATATTTAAAATAATACACAATTAATAACATTCGAATGTGATATTCGTTCTTAAATTTTTTTATCATTAAATTCGAAACGACCATAAAATGTTTTTTGTTAAACTCACATGATGTTACGGTTGAGAAAATTTTCTAAATTTAAATAATAGTTGAACGAGAACAGATACTCATTGACATTAAACGCTCCTGTTTCAAATAATACGAAGGGATTCAAGTTAAATGGATTGCGATTTGGAAGCGTTATGACATAGCGTTTACATTTAGGTTTCGTATTTCTAAGTTTACCCCTTTCACTATGTTCATACAATCATATATCGCTATAGCCACCGTAGAACTAAACAGTAGGTTTATTGATATTATTTGATCCGAAATTAGTTGAATGAACGTTAGTGGTTGCGTGAGCTACTGACACAACAAGAACGATTAACGTTCGTGACAGTTTTTTTCCGTATATATAAATATGTTATTTTTTTTCAATACAGGGCATTTTACTTTGGACTGAAATGATAGAATATGTTACTTACTTGATTAAAATGAAAATATTTGTAAAATATATACATGTATATATTTTTTCTAAATTGTGTTACAAACTGAAGTTAGTAACACAATATAGAAAAAAAAAATTATTCCACTTTATTTTATTTAAAATTTTATAGTATTTATATTAAAATCAGTTCTCGTTTTTTTTATACAGAAAATTAGAAAATATAATTCTTATTAATCACTCATTTGATTGTTCTTTTTATAATTGGGGTTTTTTGAAGTTTCAATTTGTAGTTGTTGCTTTAATTTCTTTTGCAACGCATCCCATGCAAAAAATTTTTAAAAAATACAGGCCAATTTTTATTTTAAAAAAATGCATATTTTTCCCCCCAAATGGGCTGCTTTCTACCACTCAAGACTTTGCAGACACACCGAGTCCCCCAAGAGAGAGAGCCATTTCAATGACAGCACCATTAAGGAGTAGCTCTCTCTACCAGATTTTGACGCTTGATTTAATTTAATTCAAGCTTTTGTCGGATGCTAGACATTGACATGATTTACTTTTTCCGAGAGAACTAGAACCTAATTAATACTCTAAGTATGTTTCACATGCCCCATATTCATAGGACATGCGTACACACCATTTTCACATCCAGAAAATCTGTGAAACCTAATTGGAATCGAACCTGCGACTTTGGGCTCAAGAAGTGGGTACGCTTCCTCTATTCCACCGAGCCAACCATGTAATTTTTTATATCTTTAAAAAAGTAAGGTCACCAATATTGCTCTTACACTTTAAGGATTTAAGTCCTTAAATGTAAAGCAATATTCGATGTCCTCTATTTTGTTAAGAATTATTTATTATATTTATATTTTATATTTTTTTTCCTGTGAATAGAAGCTATTTTATGTACAAGCCTTGGACATGCTTTTTTTTTTCTTTAAAAATGTACCCAAAATTCAAGCCGAATTAAAAAAATCGGGTTTCTAAATATGTTGTTTAGTCAGTGTTTCTCAAACTGTGGGGCGCGCCACCTAGGGGAGAGATGATAACTCTGCGAAGAGCGCACGAACATCCTGAAAAGTCGAAAACAAAAGATTATATGCAGAAATTATTAGTTTACTGAAAGTAAACAAATAAAGTACATTCTGACAATAATAAAAAAATGAGATTAGCATTCACACTGATATGATACTCTTATAAATGTATCAGTACTGCACACTGTATTTTATAATTAATTTAAGAATACTAAAAGGTAAGAACAAGTTTAATAATTACTAGTGATTTCATGGACTTATCATACATAAAATTATGCACAAAAATTAACACATCTTTTTAATTTATATGGTTTACTACGATTAAAAGTTACGCCATTCGTTCCCCAATGACTCCGTTTTCCATGCAGGGTTCTTATGTGAAGTATTGAAAGGGGTAAAGAATAAATAAGGAAATTTTCTGATATAAATATGATTCTTTCCAAACACTGTTAAGGTTCTTTTATTGCATTCCAAAGCCTTCGGAATAATTTTATGGATGACAGTGCACAGAAAAATCGTACTTCGGGAAGACGCATATATACGTCAGAGGCATTTAACACACCGTTGGGGCAAAAGGTGTATATACTGCGGTGGCACTTAAAAGGTTAAACCCGTATTGTAGCTTCAGCATCAAGTTATAGTATCATACAATTTAATGCATTGTTATTTGTATGGAGGGGGGCGCGATGAAAATTGTGATTAAATATTATGTCGCAAATACTGAAAGTTGGAGAAGCACTGTGTTAAGTGCATAAAATGGAGATGGGATGTTTTCCAATAAAATTAGTATAACAAAAGAAGCTAATGGCGATAACTTTACATCTGATAATCTTATCTGTAAAAAATTCAATTAATTTACTACCTTATGCACTATCCATTCTACATATACTTTCTGTGAAATGCTTTTTTTATTGGAAAACACGCAGCAAAAGAAATTTATACACGACACGTGGTCATTAAAATAGGTTTCATGCCGGGAGGAAAAAATTGTTGCATGGTAAACACATGCATTCAGACACATCCCCAATGATTGCGTACATTTTAAGAACTATACCGACATTCAGATTCTGACATCACCTTAAAGGAATAAAGTGAATCCCCCCCTTCGTTTTGGGATACAAGTTCCATTTAAAATAATTTAAAAGTTAAGTAGAATCGCTTGTGCACGACTGAAGAAAAAATTTGAGGGAAAAAATATTTTTCCTCAACTACATTTTCTCGAGATTACCAAAACCGAATATATCAGCTGAACCCCTAACATTCACTGCAGAAAAAGTCCAAAATTCTCGGTTTATATATGGAAATGTACGGTAGGTAGAAGTATCGGTTGTCACGTAAAGATTTAAAGAAATCATGAGTTTTCAATTTATTATAACTTTTGTGAGTTTCTTGGATCTTCATTTAGAAATAATTTTTTTAATTAAGAGCGATGTATTCTGACGAATTGAAACCGCTTATTCTATTGCTTAATATTAGAAAAGACAGTTTATTAAATGAGTATAAGGTTAATGTATCAATTCCATCTGTCATTATGTTCCTGTTTGTAAATCCAATATATGACACCCCTTAATTGCCGTTTAAAAGTTACGAAATTGCTTTCTAGAGCCACCATTCTTCACATGAGCTTGTATATGCGATGTATTAATGGGGGGCAAAGGAAAACAAATTAAAAAGCTAATTTTTGCTCTGAATTCTTTGTAAACACACTGTCAAGGTCATTTTATTGCATTTGGAATAGTTTTGCTGATAGCAGTGCAAAGAAAAGAATCATATTTTAGAAAGACGTATATGTACGCCAGGGTTACTAAAAGCATTGGATCAAGAAGACGGATATATACGCTGGAGGCAGTTAAGGTCGAGCTTCACAAACCGTGGAGAGTGCCTCTGGGGGGCGCAAACATAAGGAAAAGTCAAAAACAAAAGATAATTTCTAAAAATTATTAATTCACTGAAAGTATATAAGCAAACAAAATACATTCTGACATAATAAAAAAATGAAATACACATTTACACTGATTTCATTTACTTTTAAACGTATTGGTGCTGCACCATGTATTTTATAATTAATTTAACAATACTAAGTTGAGAACAACATTTATAATTACCAATAGCCCATGGGCGTGTAAAACATTAAATTATATAAAAAAATAACGTTTATCCTGATAAACTGTACGATTTATAATGAATTATTTGCTGTCAAGGTCCTTGTAGTGTATTTCAAAGCCATCGGAATAATTTTATGGATAACAGTGCATAGGAAATATCGTACTTGGGAAAGCCGTATATATGCGTATGGAGCAATTTAAGCATTGACTGAGCGAGACGTTTATATACCATGGTGGCACTTAAGAGATTAAAGTCGTATTAAAGTAGTAGTGTCTAAGTATAGCATTATTGAATTCAATATATTGTTATTATATGGAGTAGGAAGTGATAAAAAAATTATGATTGAATATTGGGCCACAAATATTGAAACTTGAGAAGCTCTGAGTTACGGGGATAACAATTTCGTTATTTTAAATATTTTCAATGTATCAAAAACAACATGCAAAGCATTTGGATTCTTCGCCATTAAAATCCAAATATAAATTCTTTAAATATAGGGAATTGACTTTTTTTTTGACTCCCTATTCTGATGAATAGCATTATGCATAATTTAAAGAAACCTAAAAATATTTGTTGCAATATATAAATGAATTCAATCAAGTAATCAAAGACATGTTAAAACATCATTTCAATTCCATTTAAATCTGTCTTCTTTTTATTGTGTGGTGTGGAACATCTATTATTAAAACTAATTAATAGTTGATGAGCGCATTCCTTTATTGTTTAATCAAGATATGAGACTTGTTAATGAATAGTTCTTAAAATTAAATTTTGCTTTCTAAAGCGCACATATATCTAAACTACAAGATTGCTATTAAAAAACGTAACTTTAAAATTAATTTAAATTTATAGTTAATATAATGAATATTATTTAAAAATAAAAGAAAACATGAATAATTTTAATTAAAACTAGACTGATTTGATATCATTGCTAATAATTCCAAAGGTTAAAACCCTAATTAATTAATTAATTAGCCTGTGTTAGAAAAAAAATTCAATACAGAATCTGATAGCTTAGGAATAAAATTAAGAATGATTCATTGAGTCTTTTGTTCCAATTTTAAATCAAATCCAATTTTTATTTCAAGAGATAATTAGAAAAAATATCTGTCTGGCGCTATATAAAGAATAGCTCCAGAACGTAGTATATAATTCTTCTTCAATTTTTTAATACCTAGTGATAATAAAATCCTATAATTAATTATTGTAAATAAATAGACAGTCCCTTAATGTTATAATTGTAAGACTGACCTTCAATATTTTCTGAAGTACTTGAGGTAATTGTGCAAAGCATATTTTCGAGTTAAGTATTTTAATACTTGATTATTCATAATGTACATAAATTTTAGTATAATTCAATTAATTTTTTGTTACAATTATACCTTTGATTAATTATTTTTATACTGTTATTAACTTTTTGCAAATTTTAGGAATACAAGAAAGGGCAAGAGGAAAAGAGGAAAATCTATAAATAACTAACAATCAAAAATACATAAAAAAAAGAAACGAGCCTTACAGTAGTCGCATACGATGTGTAACATCTGACATGTTATCGTGATAAATTCGCAATAGCAACTTAAATCCTGAAAAAAAATGAATCGAGTATGATTGGAAATAATTTTCTAACGAATAATTATATCTTTAATGAAAATTTTATTTAATTAACACAAGGAGTAATGTAATTTTTTATTAAAAGTAATTATTCTTGTTCAATTTGGGGAAGAGCGGTAATGATAACTTATGATAACTAAAATATGACACATATACTTGTGATTTAAAAGTATTAAAAAACCGTTGAAAAATAGCGCCAATAACAGTACCACTGTTAGTTGTCGAAACATTTCGATTTCTGTTCATTTCGAGCTTGAGTTCATCATTCAAAAAAGCTATGAGTGACTCGGCTTCTACCAAACTGAAGTTAACTTTAAAATCACCACTCAAAATCATGGAAAGCGAGTGATATATTTTTTAAAAGAGCAAAACTATCTTCAGTATATGGTAAAAGTAAAAAATGCAGGAAATCTTTAATTTTTTGAACCATTTAATTCGCAGAAATTCATACGACCACCGAAATCACTGTTTGTCCATTTTCAAATAAGCATTCTGCCGCACATTTGTTTCCAATATCTTGAATAACAATACCCAATCCACTTGTTTGACGATAAGTAATATCCATATGAGGAGCCACAACATGTGAGTTGTTCTGTTTGCGATAGATCGCAACACCAGCAGCTCTGTGGCCTGGTCGATTAAATTGTACGCAGCAATCGAAGTCAGGTATCGAAACACGTTCGTCATTATCACGTCTCTGTCAACATAAGTAACGTACAATTTTGTAAAATAACGTTGAAATCAGTTTGGTGAGCCCTCTGACTTTGACAATTGAGTGTAAGGATCGCAAGTTTATCCTTGGTGAAGTCTAATAAGACTTACTAGTATGTGCGGATTTAGAGTCAAGCACAAACAAAACCGAGTTTTTGAATTAGAATATTTTGAAATGCTAAAATTAACGATATAAAAAAGGCTGGCGGCTTGATCTTCTCTGATTCTAAAGTGAGAAAACAAAACAAAAACAAAGATCCCAAAGCCTAGACCGCAAGGGTGGAGTCCCTCCCGAATGTTGGAGAAAAAACAGAACTTCAATGCCAGGGTAGCGAAGAGACACCACCAAGCGCGCTGATTGGTCAAACTAAATAGCACGCGCTTCCCCATCTTCCTGTTACGCGTTTCCGTCCCTTTTCACGAAATCACACCCACAAATCTCCAGCAATCGAGAGGAAAGATGTTACACATAAAAAAAATCAGTTATAAAATTTTAAGATTTTGAATAATTCATTAAAAGTGAATTAGTATTAACCCGGCACCACTCGTGCAGGGTGTGTCATACCCACCGTTTAACTTTTTTTAACGCTCCCGCTAAACCTTTTTTGGAAAATGGATGATTTTTTTCCTGGTCTAGTTGACTTTAAGGTCCTAACCTTCAAGGGGATCAAGCCTGTCAGTGAATTTTTAAAGTAGATCTTTGGATACCACTTCCTCGGGTGTGTCACACCCTTAGCGTGAAGGTGAGTTACATTTTTTTAATACGTGAGTACGCGCGCTTTAAAATCTTCCTTATTCTATGGCGTATTATTGAAGTTATGATAAAGAAATGTGAGAAAAAGTAATTTAATAAATACAGTATTTAATAGATATAGCACAACAGTGTTTTCGCGGATGAGGAAATTCTCTTTGCGGTTATGATGAGGAAAAAACAAATTAAGAGCATGACAGCAAGTATGATTCCCCCACTGAAATCGATCCAGATTTAGAAAAGGGAGTTTTTTTAGGGCACGTATTCTTTCACAAACTACTTTCATCTACCTAATAAAATTTCTCTTTTGAATCTTGTAAAGCGCAATACATTATATCACAAGTTATGAAAAAGATCTTAGCTTTGAATTTTCTTCAAAGCTAGTAGACAAGATTATTTTCATTTAGTAAAAAATGGTAAAAATGATTCGAAAAATTGAACACCATCGACAATTTTTTTCTTACGTTATTTAGATATAAGTAGACAGCTGAAATAACTATATTAATATTATTTGATTAATGAAGATATATATCAGGAAATAAGTTATCTGATTCGCGACCAGTCAAACAGAAGAAAAATGAGGCTACAAAAATTGTCTATAAATTAATACTTTTAAAACACTGAAGAATTAAGTATTTTTTTTTCTTTAAATGCTATTTTTAAGTACATGATAATTCAAACAATCCCAGTTGAGATATTTTTTTACATATACGTACAGTGGTCTAACCAGGAATATTAGCACCACCTGCAAAATCAGGTTTGGGCTCCCAGCCCGATTTTATAAAGGATTGAAAACCATAACATGGCTGCGTGTCTCCTAGAATCCTGGACCCTCTCGTGACGAGAGGGTTGGGGGGGGGGGAAGCACGTTACACCACTGCATGTATATCTATATATATAAAGGAGAAAAGCGACTCACTCACTGACTGACTGACTAATCACGAAATCTCTGGAACTATTAAACCTACAGACTTGACATTTAGTAGACATGTTCCTTTGATAGAGTAGACATCAGCTAAGAAAAGATTTTCCGAAATTCGAAACGCAAGGGGCGTTACGGGGGGTTAAGGGCTTTAATAATAATTGTTTCCATGTTTAAACTACTTGATGTACAATCTTGAAATTGGGTAAGCGGATTCCTTTCAGAGAGTAGAGATCCGCTACAAAATGAGTTTGCTGAAAATCGAACCCCAAGTGGCGTTGCAGAGGCTTAGGGGGCGTTATAGATAATTATTTTCATTTTAAAACTATTTGACGCACTGTCTTTAAATTTGATATATATAGATTCCTTTCATAGAATAATGATCAGTTAGAAAACGGGTTTTGTGAAAACATACTTCTAAGTGGCGTTGCGGGGGATTAAGGGGCGTAATAGATAAATATATCCGTTTTTAAACTACTTCACCTACCTGCTTGAAATTTGGTAGGTAAGTTTCTTTCCTGGAGTAAATATCCGCTACAAAATGAGTTTTGGGAAAATGCGGGTTTGAGGGGCGGGGGTTTTAAGGGGCGTTATAAATTCCTATTTTTAAGTTATTAGACGTACAGTCTTGAAACTTAGTAAGCAGATTCCTCTCATAGGGTAGAGATACGCTAAAAATGGGTTTCGTGAAAATTGCCCCCAAGTGGCGTTGAGGGGACTTAAGGGGCGTTATAGATAATTATTTCCATTTTTAAACTATTAGACGCACAGTCTTTATATTTGATAAAGATATTTCTTTCATAGAGTAGAGATCAGCTATAAGAAGGTTTTGTGAAAACAGACCTCTAAGTGGCGTTGCAGGGAATAAGTGGCGTAAGAGATAAATATTTTCATTTTTAAACTATTTCACCTACCTGCTTGAAAATTGATAGGAATGTTCTTTCATGGAGTAAATATCCGCTACAAAACGGGTTTGGGAAAAATTGGCCCCCAAGGAATGTTGCGGGGGGTTAAGGGCAGATATAAATAATTATTTCTTTTTTTAAACTATTAGACTGACAGTCTTGAAATTTGGTTAGCAGATTCCTCTCATAGGATAGAAATACACTGCAAAATGTGTTTTGTGAAAATCGACTTCAAGGGGCGTTATTGATAATTTTTTTGCATTTTTAATTAATTGGACGCACAGTCTTCAAATTTTGATAAGCAGATTCCTTTCATAGAGTGCAATTCCCCTACAAAATGGTTTTGTGAAAACAGACCCAGGAGTGGCGTTGCGGGGCTCAAGTGGCGTTATAGACAATTACCCCATTTTTAAACTGTTAGACGTACAGTCTTGAAATTTGATAAGCAGATTCCTTTCGTAAAGTAGAGAACCGCTACAAAATGGGTTCGCGAATATCAACCACCAAGTTTAATTTCGGGAGATTAAGAGGCGTAATCGATAAATATTTCCATTTTTAAACTACTTGATCATCCTGCTTGAAAATTGGTATGCTTGTTCTTTTCATGAAATAGAGTTCCTCTAACAAAGAGTATAATGAAAATTGACCCCCAAAGATGTTTGCGAGGGGTCAAGAGGAGTTACAGAAAAAAATTCCTGTTTTTAATTGTTAGACCCATATACTTGAAATTTGTTAAGCATGTTTCTTTTGTTGAATAGGGATCCACTAAGAATAATTTAAGCAATCAAGTTCTGGGGGATTGCAGGGGGTTACTGGGATGTATTGACAAAAAAAATTACTTTTTTCTAGCTACAAGGACTATAATAATGAAATTTGGTTTGCATTTTTCTTTTGTTGCATTGAAATCCGCTAAGAGCGGTGATTTTGGAAACGGCTCTCAACGGGATTACGGGGATATTTATAGTAAAACTTTTGCTTTTTTCTGTTAGATTTAGACTTGAAATTTGGCTTGCATGTTCAATTAACGGAGTAGAGATCCACCGAAAATTGGTTTTGTGGGAATCCACTTGGTTTTTGAGTTACGAAAGAGCAAACATCATTCTATGCTTCAATTTTAGAGATTTTTAGAAAATACAAATTAGATGAGTTCTGCCCTTTTTTTTTTATCAACAGGTGACAGTTACAGGTATAAGTATATTTTTCAAATCAATCGAATTCTTAATGCTAGATGCCCGTAGTTTTTAACGTTACACCTACATGATTAAATATTTTCTTTTCCCTCCAAACTCTAAACTTCCCCTGTACGTTTAATACTGCCTCTGTCTAGAAGCACAGAACCAGTTAGTTTCCTGGATAATATCGTAAATAAAAAAAAGGAATTAGGTTGTTCACTCTTTCTTCTGACATCATTTATTTAAATATCGTCGTCCCTCTAAGTTGACGTTCGTTTGCCTGTTACCAAGCTTTGTAACACGTTGCCCCATGTTCACCCAATAAAAGAACCCCGAAACATTCAATAAGGACTTGGAATTCAAATATTCTCGTCAGTGGGCTGCTGATTTATGTCAAGCAGGTAGGGTTCTAACGAACACTGGATAAGCAAAATGTGTTACCGGCATAAAATGAACTCCAACTTATGGGACACGACGATATTTACTCGTAAGTGGAAAAAGTCAGATGAGATAGCTAACAGGCAAATTCCCTAAATGTCATGATTTACGATATTTTCCAGGAGTCTAACTGGCTCTGTCCTTTTAGACAGAGGAATTTCGGTGGAAATTTGTTAACAAATTTAGGACTAAAAGAGTTTAATTTTTGAAATAATAGTAAATTACTCCACAAGTAATCAAACTTTATTCTTAAAAAAGTATTCTTATTGATATATTATACTCTTTAAAGTACGAACCGTTTCCTTGGGCAGCAACAGATACCACTCAAAGAATTTTTAACTCCCCAAAGCAGCAAGCACTTTTTTTAAAAAAAAATGATACGCATTGTAGTACATTTCATTCTGAATGTCTTCGGTGGTCTCTTCTAAATTATTATATTCTCACCAGATACATTTAGAGATAGATCTCTTCTCATCAGCAATCTGCCGATGTCTAACAACTTCTCCAAACCAGAAAAACCTCTTATATTTACATTAGGCTTGCATCAAATCCTGCATCATCCGATTGCATATTAATAGATGCACAAGTTTTAAGAAATGATCTTTACAGCCCAAATTTACATGGATGAAAATTGCTGGTAAAACACAGGATTTGACCCTCTCTAGAGCCGTTTATACGACGAGACGGTATTATATCGGTTTGATTTTTATACCCGCTTTGGAAAAAGGTAAAAGCGAGTTAGTTTTCAAATTTTCCCATGATCCATTGCGACCGAGATCCATTTATTCAAAGAGGTCTACTCTTATTAATTGTGCGCGTTGGTCCACAGAAGAAATTAGAGCTTTAACTAACATTTGAGGGAAATCAGGTAATACAAAAAAATTTGATAAAACTGTCCCGGATTCGGAAGTGTATAAAAATTTGTGACGCATAAAAAAAATGGATATGCCCGGGCAGTTCCATAAATTCGTAGCAAAATAAAAACTCTAAAACGGGACCTTTGCGGTGCTAATTTGATATAGGAGTGCTACGCGCCAAGTTGTTTATCGCCAGGATGGGCGATACCATTACAATATGGTTGTCTTGATACTTCTATCTTTTGATGAAGTGGTTGCCATGGGGACGATGTTTTTAATAGTTAACTTTTATTGGTTTCTTTTTTTCATGGTAACTATCGTGTAGTCACGTGAATCTGTCAACCAATCACCAGATTCTCAGGCAAACGGGCTGAAAAAAATATGCTGTAAAAAGCTGGCTTTTCTCGCCAAACCCAATTCACCGGAATTCTTTAGGTTTGCATGTAATCGAGGTTTATGTTAAAAACGGATTATTCACTCTTTGGAATAATGTTCTTTGAGCTATTTAAGTTTCCAACACAACATGGAAATCAGAGCTTATTAGTGACACAACGGGGAGCTCGTTTCCTCTTTGTTCAAAACCAATTATTTGACAAGTGTTTATAAAAATAGCATTTCAGGGACTATAATGTTTTTTACACTGTTTTCATATTCTTAAGGAATATAAAATCATAAAATACACAGTATTATACAAAGTATAGTACATTGTTCCATTTAACATAAAAAACTAACATTTAGATGAATTTAATCTATTTTTTCAAAAACACATCTTTGCATCTTACTTTGAAAACTAGCGTTGTTTGGAATTTCAGAAATTTCGGAATTCGATACAATTGCAAAACACACCTACTGGTAAAACAGGGGGGAAAAGTAAGATTCAATCATAGTAAAAAGAGAAAAAATATGGATATAGAATCGAAAATATCCATCACTACAAGAAAGCACTGAGAACGTTGTTAAAAGCAAAACATCGTAGCTTTGCCAGTGAACCGTTAAAAAAATGTTAGATCCTCTAGAGTGGGTTAAGGGGATAAAAAATTTCTACATGCGCTAAAAATGCCGTAAGCAACGAAAATAAGCGTATAAAAAATAGTAGTTCGGGAAAATTGTAACTCAAATTCTCTCTTTCGAGTGCTAAAAAAATAATATATTTTTTTATTAACTCTTTTTACAAGTGGCGTGTATTTTTATTACTTTTTTCGTATAACGTAAGGGCTGCATTTGCAAACTAATGAAAAATTAGAACCATGTTTCTTTTTCCCTGCAAGTCCTAAGAAATCGTAAATATTTTGCTTTTTAACATATATAAAAATTATAATTTTAAAAAACTAAGATCCCGCTTTTATGGTTAATCGAACTAAAAAGTAAAAAAAAAAATTCTTTATATAAGAATAAAATTATCAACGAGAAAGTTAATGTAATTGTGGTAAAAGCGTGGGTGCTCAACATCAATTGTTATAATTAATTATTGGGTCTTTTCTAAGAAACTGATTTAGTGTAAAAATGTTGTAAAGAGCAAGCACCCCACGCTGCTTTTTCCACAATTACATTAACTTTCTCGTTAATCATTTTATTCTTAAATGAAGAATTTTTGTTTTTTACTTTTTATTTCGATTAACCATAAAAGCGTGTTTTTTAGTTTTTTTTTTTAAACTATAATTCTTTTTCATTTCTTATTTCGATCTTCAATAAAAGCATGTATTTTTAATTTTTTAAACTATCATTTTTCATACATTGATGAATTAATCTTAAATACGTCACGTTTTAGAATCTTGAATAGCCATTGGCATCCTACCAGTGCGTCGACACGACGTGGGTTGCAAAATGCAGGATCAGCAAACTGAAGGAAATCTGGAAGAGCTAATTTTAAAATATTCCATGCAAAAGAAGGCGTGTAATCAATGATATTTTTCACTAAAAAGAGCTTAATATTCTCTCTGAAACTTGCATCAACATTAGACGTAAAACTACGCTTTTTGAATCGAAGAGTTTGTGAGAAATTATTTAATCCGGTGAGACCTCTGAATCAATTCTTAGCTGTTTTGGTGAAATGAAACAATGAATGATGTTTCATTCCACAGATCCGACAAGAGAATTTAGAAAAACAAACTTTATAACTGAGTTTAGCAGTTAGAACATAATTTTTTTTTCACATGCAGGAGTCTTTTTTTTTATTTCCATTTTCAGAAAAACTTGATAATTGTTTATATTATGGTAAGAAATTGCTGACGCACGTTTGCGCTTTTAAGGTTGTAATTTAATATTTTAGTCGGCAAATCTGGAAATGGTATATGGAGTTAATCACCAAATCTGAAAACGTTAGATGGAATTAGTCGCCAAATCTGGATATAGTATAATGAGTTAGTCGCCAACTCTGGAAATGGTATAATAAATTGTTCGCTAAATCTGGAAATCGTTATTCCTGATGATTCTGATCAGAACAGTTCAACAAAGTTCTGAAATTATTGTATTGTCATCGGTTTTTGATAAGTGTACACAATTTTGAATTAATCTGACCTTTTAAAGTGGGCAAAAATCGATTTCAAAGATTTCGTTACATACAAGTGAAGCTTATAAAAGCGTGTTAAAAATAGAATTATAAGACATCCACTCTTCAGGTGTAAGAAAAAAATAGCTTTCTATATTTTAGAATAGTATGTACGCTTGTATATTTTATATATTTTCAACAGTGTTTGATATGCTTACAGATAGATAGTGAGTGAATGAGTGAATATTAACGTAGCACAGTTTTAGCTACATTTTGGCTTTTTGGTGACGATCCGCGTAATTTTGAACCATGGTCAAGTGAAGCGGACGACACCTAAACTGGCACCCCCCTCTCCTAACTACCACACCACACCAACGGGAGGACGTTTGAGCTCTCGACAGATTTAACGTGCATTACTGATAGATAGTATTTCCCACCTTAAATATGTCTCATCGATTTATTTCGATGATTTGTTTGGTAATAGCTGCCCAGGATCTTAAATATGCAATCTTATTTCTTAAATATTTCTTATTTACCAGATATCCTAGGATCATTGGGACAAACTTTAAGGGGAGGAAGGGGAAATTATAAGTATTCAGATATGTTTAATATATATCTATCTATCTATATATATATCAGTGTCCATATACACAGCCTATGAGTAAAGCAGTTGTGGCGAGCTTTCGGTAGCCCATGGGGAGTACAAACAAACCTGTTAAAGGGTACCAGACGAAAAGCCAAGTAATGAGCCGAATTGTCTCAACCGGATGTTCCCTTGATTCTCCGAAGAGTATAGAGCATTATTTCCCCATTCAGTGACATATATACATCCGTTACCCCAAAAATCAAAAGCCTTAGAAGGCCATGGGAATCTCTGGCCACTGTCAATCGAATTTCGAGACATCTAGATGAAGCTCCGGTGTTGCCCTCTTTCGTCTAATGACCGGATATGACTGCGGTCACTGGCTTGACCTGACATATGACGATGCCTTCCCACTATGTAGCCATGCCAGAATGGATGGTGACTAATTGCTACAATACTCTTAATACTGCAATACTCCATGAATACTCGGCTGATGGCATCGTCAGTCAGAGTACTGGCGTCTAATGGTTAAGAAGCCAAGTGCGGCTTTGGGCTGATAAATAAATAAATAGTTAAGGGGTTAAGTAGGGATATTGTAATATTTTATGCAGTCCTATGTTTTTCTTTAAAATAATTTTCATCAATCTGAAACATTTTCTGAAAACAAATTCACATTCCAAATAGTCATTTGAGGATGAAATGCACAGGATTCTCTCATTTCTTGAATTCCTTTTTTCATTTATATGCATAAGTCATATGGAAAAATGTAACATTTAATTAAAGTGTCTAAGAATGTTTTTTGTTTCACCTAAAATGTATGGTTATGAAACAAAGTTTTCCAACTATGAATTTGTCTCCATTTTTTTCTCATATTTTTCGTTTGTCTCAGTTCATACATATTCTGTACTTTTCATATTCAAGCCAAGTTTAAATTTTTCTCCAAAAAAAATTATCCCAAAAGAATTACTTCTGACTTTGCCGTCTGGAAGGAAAAAGAAGACTTAGTTTTCTTTTTTAATTTAATAAGCATCCGTTTAGGGAACTTGCCGGGAAATTTCAAGGTGAGTATTAATGTTTAAGGGCTTTTCTCTGTAAAAAGCAAATTTCTAAGAAACTACATTTTATTATTTAAATTAAAGTAAATGTATGCTACTTGACTGCCTTTTCTATGATAAAAATGTTCAAGTGTGTGAAAGTTTTCATAGTAAACAAGTTTAATTTTTCGTAGTCAATGTAGTTTTTTACGTACGTCTTCTGAGATATGTATGAAATAGCATCTAATTCACAACACTTAGTACACTGCTTAAATGTAATATTTCCTAGATTTTTCTTTTCCATATGTGAAGTGTACCAACCACTTAACCCCCACTGGCGTATATATCCGCCTCGCTCAAATGGTGCTTTGAGTAGCCCGGACGTACATATACGTCTTTCCAAAATACGATTTTTTTCTTTGCGAAGCTATCATAAAACTATTCCGAAGGATTTGAAATGCACTAAAACGATCTTGTGGAGGTTTTATTTCTTTCAGAAGAAAATTTGAATATTAGTGCGTTTTCTTTTCACTACAATACACCTCATACGCCCGTATATGTCAGAAACGGCGGCACTGAGGAGCAATTTGCATCATTTTAAATCGGCTGTTTAGAGGTTAATACATCCTAAAGGAGCATAATTACAAGAAGTGTAGGTAAAATACTTTACACTAATACCACTAAGACGAGGGCATTTGATAAGCTTGTTTTTGTTGATTCAGGAAGGAATGCATACGTTAGACTCCTTTAAAAAAGTATTTTTTCAACCAAAAGCTCTAGGTTATGCAGCCAGTATAAAAGTAAGACTGGTTTCCCTCAAGGCAGCTTTGTGCTACTTAACTCATCGTCAGACACCCCATCTCTAGTGTGGAGAGGGGAAATTCTTTTCTCATGTGGACACAAATTTGATTGAAGAGGGAGTGTCATAGAAAAGGGGAATGTCGGACTCCTCAGTACAATGAATGAGTTCGAAGTAGCAACAAAAAAAAAAACCATTTTCCATTTTCAGTGTACAAGTAGCCCCGTGTGAAGAGCATGCCTTTCATAATATCCTTTTAGTTGAGTCAGTGGAAAGAAAACGTGGTTTTTTACGGGTTTAGGAAGTGACAAAGTAGGGAGTGCCAGTTGACCAAGTGAGAAGAAAACGTCACAGTTGACCCTGCTTGTTTCTGTTGGATGCTGCATAAGTTCTCGTAAGGGTACTAAGGCTAAGAAGAGGTCACTCGTGGCAACTGGTTGTTGCTGTGGGGCAAAATGACTCGAAATTTTAATTTTTGGTTCCGGAGACTATTGATTTGTAGCAACGCTTTTGAAAACTTTGCCAACAGTGTCCACTGCTTTAAGTGCTTTTACTGATATCTTTGCTAACTGTAATACGATTAACTGCTGTCGTCCCCTCGTTGATATTTAAAAGTAAGATACCTTATTTATTATAAAAAAATAAACTTTTAGCATACAATTTAATCTAATTAGTGTTATATCAAACTTAAAACTATCGATGCGATATTCTGGTCTTAAGCTTGCAAATATGGTCCTGTTAAAAATCTCTGAACTTTCTAGAAGTATAATTGGTAATTAGTAGATGAAGGCAGTAGCTTAAAGTAAGAGGATTGGAACTTTAATAGTGGCAACAATTTGTTTATATGGAACACAAAAGGGATTAATGTCACCACGTTTTGAAGAGCTTCAATACAGTCGTGAGCATTGTGCATAGCCCTTTTTAACGATGTGGAAGTCGCAGAACACCTTGGCTGCGCCTGTTCTTTTGATAGTTAGAACTGACTGGTCCACTGCACAAGAATCTCTGGAATAGTTTTGAAGCGAATGCCATGAAGTTATTTTTGAATCTCTCGGAATTAAGTCACAAGGACTTAGATTTGGGGGTCAATCACTGTCAATTAGTGTTGAAACAGCATGCACTTCTGTTTTGCTGACACTAGCATGACCTGGCCGATGAATGTCTGCCCCATTTTGGCGTCCTTCATTGGAGGCTTTTATCCATCTTGCTACAGTTCTGTAAGGCTATGCAGATTCCCCGAATGTCTCTTGAAGCCCTAGATGACATTGTCGTGCTGCACAACCTTTGGCGCATTCAATTTTTAACCAACTTCGTTGTTCTTGTTTTTAATACATCCTGAAAACATTTACTTTAGACCGCAAGCTAATACAAGGATCAGTTCTTCGAGTCACTCTAAATGCGCGTGACGCAGGAAGGTCGATTCTTTTTACTGAGAGGTAAGGTAGGTATGCAGCTCACATGTGATATTTTTGATTTTGTTGTGGAGCGTTTTTATAGCAGTGTTGTTGCAATTAGAGTTCCAACCCTCGTATAATTCATTTTATGTAATGCGTTTTGTTTTTCGTCGTTTTTGTATGAAACTGCAAATATATAAACTATGTTCCACACAGTTATTCTGTGGACTGTCAAATTTTTTTCCTTCACCACCGGTTGACGACTGCTGATTTAGAAGGTCAATGCCCTTGAGGAACTTTTTGTGAAACATTAAAACACGTTTTATTTATTATTTTCCTTAAGAATAATATTTCAAAACATAATTTTAAACTTAAATCATCAAATATAAATGAACCAGATACTCAATAATCAAATATAATTAAAAGTAGTTTAACTCAAGAACTCGTTTGACTCGTTTTGAAATTTTTTTTGAATTTCCCATGCTGTATTTCTACATACAAGAGATTACCACATCTTATATTTTTGACTTTTTCTAATATGCCTCTATGAGTGCCGTGACAGTTTTTTAAATTTCTATTTAAATTATTAAAATAAAAAAGTATTAGGAATATTTAAAACAACCAATGAGGAGCATTTTGACCCCCATAAGAAAAATGACAGTTTTTCAAGTAAAAGCTTATTTTTATTTCCCCAATATCTCTTTTTTTCTGTACATGGGGAAACTCGCTACTTCTATCGTGACGGCTAGTAGGAAATATATTACTTCCAGTTTGGAATAGTATCGATGATGCATAGTGATAAGACTTGAAAGACTAGTCTTCTTGCTCATAAGGACACCTCAGTGTCATTCTAAGTCAGGAGGGATTAACCCACGACCCGTGAGCCACATGTGGCCGACCTTGAATAATTTTTCGGCCTTTCGAGATCTATTACAACTTTACGAAATACGATTATTTTAAGCAATATTTTTGTTTTTAGTGCAGCGTTTTGTAACAAATATATCCCATAACTTTTTCTACTTTATTACGTTGCTTCGGTTTTTATACATACTTAAAAGTGAGCTTATTGCATTGCATCGACCTCCGGCAGCATCATGCTTGATTCATTTAACTTTATCGCACTGCATCTCAAAGTTTCACTATACACGGCCCAATATCCAATCATAATTTTCATCGCGCCCTCAGCATGCAATAACTATGCATTGAATTGAATAATACTATACATTGATGCTAAAACTACGATACGACTTTAACCTCTTAAGTGCCTTTGACGTATATAGACGTCTAGCTCAGATAAAGCATTAATTTCCCTCGACGTATATATGCGTCTTTCCGAAGTAGGATCTTTTCTGAAATTATTCCGAAGGTTTTGGAATGCAATAAAAGGCATTGAAAATGTTTGCGAAGGATTTACTTTTTGGTTTCAGTTTATTTTGATTCTTTATCCCCCCCACCCCCAATACATCCCATACGTGCACCTACTTGGAAAACTGTTGGCATTGCAATGTAAATCGCGTAACTTTTAATAGGCAGTTAAAGGGATTTATTATAAACCGTGCAAATAACCAAGAAAAGTGTTAACTTTTGTATATAATTTTATATATGAAAATCCCATGTATTAATTATTAAACTTTTTCTTAACTTAGTACTGTTAAATTAATTATAAAATACATTGTGTAGTACTGATACATTTATAAGTGTAATATATCAGTGTATATGCGTATTTTATTTTTTTATTATGTAAGAATGTATTTGTTAGTTCACTTTAAGTAAATTAATAATTTTTTAAATAACCTTTTTTTACGACTTTTCTTGCACCCCCTTCTTATAGTTCCCCCCCCCAAGGGGGGCTTGCCCCACAGTTTGAAAAACGCTGCTTTATCGCATTGCTTATAGCTAGAGCTAGGCATACTTGTATACATAGGAAATAATAAAAACAGCATTATAATAATTATTCTGTTTTTAATTTTCACCCCAAATAAATTTTTGTAATGGGTCCATATCTAATACAAAGACATATTTTTATATGTCCCCCTCTGGATTATAATGTTTTTCCGAAGTGGTCTATAAGGTCACTTGGGTTGGCCACTCCTGCTCTAAAAAATCCAATATTTTTCTAAAAAGATCACGCATCCTAACTGCGTAGTCGTAGGCAGAATTCAAAAGTTTTTAAGGATATCTGAAGGTCATCATTCTCAATTAATAATACTGAATATGATAAATATTTTTAGAAAGATTAGTGGATTTTATGTTCTTTCCCTGTAAAGGGCATTAATTAATCGGTATAAATATTTTGCATTCAACACAACTCTTAACATATTATAAACAAGCTCTATTTTTAGAACTATTTAATCAATATTTTACTATCATATTTTAAGTAAGCTTCAGTAACAGCTGCAAGCAATTAATAATGTTATCACTAACGGTGTAAATATTTTTCATCTTCTTTCTGTAAACAATTAATATTATCAGTAACAGTACAGATGTTTTAATGGAGTGACTCGAAAAGATTTTATTATTCTGTATAATTTGCGTCAGAACACATTCTTACGTGTTTTTTTATTCGATTAAAAACTTTTTTTTTCTTCAAAAAATGCTATTAATTCTACAAATACTTTATAAGGAACTTTAAAATCACCTAATTAACGAAATTGCAATGCTCCCTTGCATGCAAAAATAAAATTAACACATCATTACTGAAGTGTTTATAGAGATTTTTAAATACACAAAAAATTCTAAATATATTTTTATTCGAAAGCTTTTTAACTTTCTTCTAAATTGAACTAGTATTATTGTGCATCCTTTAAAATGTGGATTTAACAGTCAGTCCGAGTGGAGACCGGAGTAGAATAGTCCCAACGTAAGTTCATGCGTGTCGTAAAAGGCGATTAAAATGATCAGTAGTCCAACCTCTCGGGGCTCTGGCAACCCTCAATTATGACAAGTGCAATATATTATCAAGAAAGGAAAAATGGGACTCACCCAAGAAATCAATTCTATTTTATTTTCCATTGGTGCATTGGGCAAATCATGCCCATGTTGGCATCGAAGGGAACGAGATAACCGATTCCCTTGCCAATGAAACCAGCACACTTGAACCTTTAACTTCTTCGACAACGGTCTTTGATGCCAATGCAGTCGCAAAACAAACGCTCTGCTCAAACCTACGAAAAAAATTCTCGCTGCCAGAATTAAATTATAGCCGAGAAATTACAACAACACTAACCAGACTAAGGACAAAACATTTTAAGGGCATGAAGATTCTGCCTAATGGATCCAGATCATATGTGGAATGCAGGCACTGCTCAGGCAAGCAACTGGATCCCAATCAACTGGATCTTTTTAGCTGCCCTTCCATTGTTGGTGCTCTTTTTAAAATAGACAATGACTACAGCATGGACATCCTATACTCGGATCGTGCCATGGATGCTGCCACGGCAGTGATTCACTCCTTTGGCACTATTTGACTATGCCTTTATTTTGTTATATACACCTTTGCACTCTGTCATACGCGACAACAACAACAACATCCAGTAATTTTTAATAGCTATTAATTATAAAAGAGCTGCAGATAGTAAATAATATTTTGTAGGTGTGGGGATTGTAATCGGAAAGTGTGAATTTATACTATTGTGAAGAGATTCAAATACTGATTAGACCGGCTTTTAAAAAGCGTATTTTATACTTACTTGATTAGAATATTGAGTAGCTTATTTATTATATTCCGTGGCCGGGGTTGTCTAGTGGTCAAAGTAACGGACTCATAGCAGGCATGTTTTGAGATCGAGTTTAGTACTGCTGATCACCCGCCGTTCAAAGGGAGCTGTTGCACGTTGAATGTGTTGAGGCTCAAACGTCCTCCCGTCACATCGGTGCGGTGTGAAGCAGCGAGAGGAGGGTGCTAGCTCAAGTGTCGTCCTTGTCACATGACCATGGTTTTAAATTACGAGGACCGTCACCTATAGGCCTTGTGCATCTTTATTGTGCGATGCAAATATTTCTCTAACTTACTAACTTATTACATTCCGTCAACCATTTTCACTAAATGCTGCCATCGCTATTATTGTGTATCAAACATTTGTATGAAAGGCTTCCATTCATACAAACGCTACATACGGCGGCTTTGGTGACGTCTTTTGATTTGATGAAATTAATCGATGGTAAAATAAGTACTTATCAAATATCGTGTACCTAAAGTTTAAACCTATTTAAATTAATAAATAACGGTGTACTATTTAAGCTGTTTACTTGTTTATTTTGTAAATGACAAATTAATCAGGGAATCCTCAGTTATGTTTAAAAATTGCTCCACCCAAATATTCTAAGATTTCTAAAAATGACTTTATACTCCGAAAAAATAATATATACACTAAGTACTTATAGAAATTTTTAAAAAAAATAAATGAAAACTATAATTGTGAGTTAATTTTTTCTCCAAGGATATAATTCAGGTAGTAGTAGTTTTAATAAGTTGTATTCCTAGATTACTTGCTTTACTGTGTATGTGTGTAATTTCTTTTTCTTTTTTTTTTTAGTAATAACAAGTACCGAGAAGAGATTTTACTGTGAGAGTTTTAAAAAAAATGTAAGCAAACAAAATGTTTTCTGGAAATTTCCTTGTTTGGTAGATGGAAATAAAGTAATGTTTTTTTTTTTATATTTTGCTCTAACACAGACTAGTTTTTAAAAAAAAGCATCCTTTTTAAACAATTATTCACATCAAACCCAAAGTAAAAATTGAAAAATATATCTTAAAGGGGTACTAACAAAAAGTATCCCAGAGAAAGGATAGCACACAAAATAACAGGAAAAAAGGCTTATATGTACGCTGAAATACACTGCTGGTCACCTTAAATGCGACACCAGAAAAGACAAGAGATAGCACAACAAAATTTATTTTGTAGATAACATGTTGACCAAGTATCAAAAGATTAAATTTATAGACTTCTGTGAAGTGGGGTTCCTGCCAGAATCAGTAGCCAGAGTAGCCGCCATTGTTGGAGATCACCACTGCCACACGCCTCGGCATTGATTCAAAGAGACTTTGTATGTGTTCTTGGGGTACAGCAGACCAAGCAGCTTCCACACGTTGCCAACGTTGTACTGGTGGTGGCAGCTGGGGGTGTAATCTGGATCAATCGTTAAGCAACCGTGGACCACATGTTTTCAATCGGCGAAAGATCCAAACAGCGAGCCGGCCAGGGAAGCAATTCAATCTGGTGATTCACGAAGAACCTTTGGACAATGTGTGCCACGTGTGGTCGCGTAGTATCCTGTTGAAATATGGCTGTGTCCAAGCCCTGAAGGTAAGGAAGGACAACTGGTTCCAACACCTCGGAGATGTAGCGCTGACTGTTTAAAGTACCGGCAATGTGTAATAGAAGAGTGCGAGAGTGATATCCAATACCGCCCCATACCATAATACCCGGTGCAGGACCAGTGTGGCTGTGCATAACGCAGCTGTTCAGCATCCTCTCTCCACGGTGTATCCAGACTGGAATCCGACCATCGTGGTGTTGCAGACAGATGCGTGACTCGTCAGTAAAGACAACTTCATTCCATTTTGCCGTCCACATCCTTCTTTCATCGCACCATTGGCGGCGGAGACGTCTGTGGCTCTGCATCAAGAATAGACGAAGCAATGGACATCTTGCGGACAGACCACTCAGCTGTAAATGGCATCAAATGGTTCGCGTAGACAGTGAATGATGCGTTACAGACTCAATGTGCTGTGCTACGGTTCGTGATGTGACTGAGCGATCCGTCACTGCCATGCGCACAATTTGCCTGTCCTCACGTGAAGTGGTGCACTGAGGTGGATGCGATCGACCACGTCGGTCCGCCGTACCCTCCTGCATCCAACGGTGACATATCCGCATTACAGTTGTTTGGTTTCGTACAACACGAGCTACCGATTTACTTGAAGGATAATCCACAATCTCGGTAGGCCACTCTATCCTTCCTCTGTCGAACTCGGATACTTGATCAAAAGCTGATCGCTGTTTTCTACGAGTCATAACTGATCGTTTTTTGAAAAAACCGCAAGAAAAACACAATTGCCGAACTTGAAATCGTCAAATTCTCCAAGCCTTAAATAGCGCTTTGCGGTAGCGCCACATGTGTGCGTGATGTGTGTCTGTGCTGAAATTCTAATCATTTGCATATCTCACCTCCACTAATGCATGTTGTAAATTTCATGTTATTTGGGTGCTTCCTTCAGGGTGTTTCATTTACGGTGGCCAGCAGTGTATATCCAGTACTATATTTATTTAAAGTAAATTTTCAGAATTGATATAATGGTTTATTTCTATATAATTAAATAGATATAATTAATTAGCTTTATAGAGATTAGTGCTTCTTAAACTTTCAATATTTGAGACCCAATTTTAAAACTTTATTTTCATTGCATCCCTCATATATTATCAATATATTGAATGCAATAATGATGTTCTTTGACAATAAAGCTACACCACAACCTTAATTGTAAGCCGTAAAAATTATCAAGATAAGTATTAAATTTTGTACATGTTTATTTTAAGTAATTTATATTTTAAGTAAATTACTTAAAGCATTACGTTAATTTTATGTGTGCATTTACTAGTGTATCATATTGTAATGAGTATATTTTATTTTTTATAATATCTGAATGTATTTTTGTTTGCTTCCTTTCAGTTCATTACTATATTTTTTTAAAAAAAAATCTTTTATTTTCGACTCTTCGATTAGCTCGCATCCCTTGCGTAGGGTAATCATGCTTTCTAGGAATGCGCCCCCCCCCCAGTTTAAGAGTCACTCTTGTAGTTACAATTGTTTCTGCAATAGTCCTACATGTTCTTCAAAAATATAACATCGCCTATGACAGTTTATTTATAATATTAATTAATAACTTCATATGTCGAATCAACACGGGTAATATTGACAATGAACTTCGTAATTTTGAAACCAGTCAAATAATACCTAGCATGGAAGACAATTCTTCATACTTTCCACCTCACGTGACGTCTTTAGGCCTCCAGCATATTTAAAGTGCTTCAAAATCTCTACATTGCAGGTGTACAGTTGCAAATGAACTGAATACCATTACTGGACAAAAACATCACCTAACACGAGTTTGAAAATTTCAAGGTCCATCGCCAACTGCCCACGCATGGTTTTGCAATTCATCGCTAATAAAAATCAGTCAATCAAGCAAGTGATCGTGACCATAGCCATCTGTACAGTAAGCTGTTAAAGTACTTAAAATATGATTATAAAAAATCACTAGAAATATATGAAGTAAATTAAATTATCATGTTTAAGACACTGTGCGATAATGTTGGAATAACTAGTAATATAAAAAAAAATTTTAAAGTCAATTCCTACTTAGATCAACAAAAAAAATTTATTTTAGTTACTTTTTATTAAATAGTTATAAGTAATATAAATATGTATATACATATGACAGAATCACATTATAAGAGGTAATTAATTTTTTATTATCTGTCATTAAAGTATCGCATTGTCATCCAAAACAATCTTGTATTTTAAATTTCAGTTCAACTGTTCAGCTTTTAAACGTGAGGAACAAAAAATCTTTTAAAGTTTTGACCCAAGTCGCTAAAAATGAAGCCAATGTGGCTGTATCCGTAATTCTTTAAATAATTCATTTCAGTCAATTAGTTTTAAATAATTATAATTAAATTATCGTATTGTTACCCAAAACAATAATGTATAGAAAATTTTAGATCAAATGAGCGCTTTAAAAAGTGAGAAAAAAACCTTTTCAAGTTTTGACACAAGTCGCCAAAAATGCTGCCAAAGTGGCTGTATTTGTAATTCTTTGAATAATTAGTTTTAATCAATTAATTTTTATTAATTATAATTAAATTTCTGTATTGCCATCCAAAATAGCCGTGTATATAAAATTTCAGCTCAATTGAATGCTTTAAAGCGCATTTTATTCATGATTGAAAATTTGCACAAGATAAATACAGAGATTGTGAGCTAATAGTAGGAATTGAAAAATATGTTGGAAGAATGTAAAAATGTTAGCAAAATAGCCTTTTTTTTGTAAAATTCCTTTTTTTTAATGCATTATAGTAATTCTTTGTTCAATACAGGATTCTTCATAATTCCCTCCAAGTTTTCAAGAGACCTGTATTAAAAATCATTAAGCACGGAATACAGCAAAAAGAAATATAAAAGAATACAAAAATATTAATCAAGTTTTATTTACATATTTTACATGTGAAAACAGGATCCAAGCTTTCTTCAATGCGATAGTCCAGTTCTTGCTCCACTCCTATTCAACACGAACTTATCAATGTTATTGACAGGACGTGTTATCCTTTCTTGCAATTCTTCTATATCATGTGACAAATGGGTTTAGACTAAATTTAGGGATAACTAGGGAAGGATAATACAGGTTGCCAGTAACATTGATTGTAACGTGTTTATAGAAATGTGATAAATACTAGACTGTCATATTGATGTATATTATATAACCCAGAGTTTACTTATAGAACAGCTATAAAGTATGTAAATAAAACTTCGATTTTTTACTGCATACTTTCAAATGTTCTTTTTGTTGTATTCGTCTTATTGCCTTCACTACAGTGCCAAAAAACCTTGGAGGGAGTTATGAATAATCCTGTATATATAAATGTACAAAAATATAAATGTATATATGTGCTTCAAAAAAGCACGGTGAAAACATTTATTTTCAACATACTTCCATTTCAAAAACGAAAATGAAAGAAATAAAAATAAAAGTAAATTCGATAAAAAAAAGATCACTAAATACGGCTCCATTTCGAAAACAAATTATGGTAAAAAAGGGATAAAAAAAGAAAATATTTGCATACTGAAATGTATCTATTCAGTAATGTATCTTTCTTCAGAGAACTGCTACAAAACTTATATATTGAACCCTTCAAAAGGCACCGGAAAAACTGGAAATGGAATTTCTTGTATGGTGCCCTTAAAAAACTCTCTAAAATTTTATTGCAATAAAGTTATATTAAATCAACTATTTGAAAAAAAAATCAAACAAAATGCCAAGCTTTCTAGAACTTTCTTCTAAAAATGCATCAGAGCAATACTTTATTTAAAATATTTTTTCTCACACTATTCAGTTCTGAAAGCAGTATTCTTTAACATGCTATTCATTGCAGAAAGGAAAATAAGATAGAAATAAACATCATCAAAAGCATCGAATTCAAGAATAAAACTGTGTGAAAGTAACAATGGAACAGAGAAGAAAAGTTTTGCATATTCTAAAATGTATCCATCATTGTACTTAGTTAAGAAATCTCTGCAACGTTGTCAGTTAAGGAATGTATATATATAAGATCATACAAAAAAAACAACACTAAGGCGGGAAAAGAATGGAACTTCTTTTACCATTCTTAAAATAAGCTATAAGGTAAGGAAAATAAGTGAAAAAATAGTTTGAGGCTGTAGTACCCTCTCTAATACTTCTTGCTTTTAAAGTGGCTTTTTCTTTTCCAATAAAATCCTCCTTTTTTGCCAATATGTAAGAAGCAAAATATTATACATGACATAACGATTTGAGTATAAAATATTCATGATATATATATTTTACTCATATTGATATTAATTTTTTCTTACATTTTCTTAATATTAATTTTTACAAGCGATATTTTATATAAAGTAAGAAAAAAAATTTAGATTTCAATGTTAAAAAAAAGTTATATATATATATATATATATATATATATATGATAAGCAACGCATTATTAAATACTGAACCATTAAAAAGAATATATACGATTTAGTTTTTTATAATTCGATTTTATAATTCTCTGCTAAAAATGACACAAATAATTTCTTTACCACAAATAATAATGAAACTATATAAAACAAATCTTGGAATTTATAAAATGGATGCTGCAGTATTATAAACATTGCTAACTTAGGAGAGCTATTATATGTAAGATATAGTGAGGTTTAACCAGTTTTGTGACAAATCAACCTTCCTCTATTCTCTCTATAATGCTGAGTGAAATCCAATTGAAAATTATGGATAGAGTTTCCAAAGAAAGGACAGGGTTTTCTTTATCCAGGAAAATGTAATTTACCTAAAATCGCGTTCAAAAATACAAAGCCTACGTTGAATCTATGCACAGTATACATTATTGCCAAATTCTAGACCCAAATACAATTGTAATGCATATTATTAGCCAAATTGTAGAACATAGTAAACATTTAAAATTATTTGAACTAAAATAATTATAGAGTACTTGTATTAAGTTAATTGTTACAATTGTATGTGTAACTCTAAAAATGAATTTGTATATAAAATATTAATAAGATTAAAAATGTGAAAAATGAATATAATAATTATAAAGCTATTGTCACGGTTTCTGTAAATTATACATGAAGATAACAATAAGTATGTCTAACTTGCAGATACGAACATTTACAATGCATTATATATAATAACAATAAACTCTTATTCTTGAAATAAGAATTTTGTCCACATACAATTTAGAATTTCCTTATACATAGAGTTGTTAACAAAATAAATTATGTATTTTTGAGCTAAATGGTATTTAACAAACTTTTTAAAATTCTTTATTTTTCTGAATTTTTTGAAACTTGAAATTTGTTGCGTTGTATGTAATTGATAATAATATTTACAAATATTGATATGTATATATTATACTTTTCCAATGCAGTGCTTTAATATCATTGAATTTAAATTAATCGATTTTTCACAAAGTTTATCATTACTTAATTTATCTTTTAATTGAATTTCAATATCTTGAAATTGTGCAATAATTGTTATGATCTGTCTGTATCTGATTAAGGTAATAGAGCAAAAGTTAGTGATTGTTTTGAATGTTATATTTATTAACCACTTGCCTGATTATCCCGAGTTATCTCGGGTTCGTATGCAATGCAGTTATTATTATCCCGAGGAAACTCGGGAGAAGCAGAATTTGTCAATACAAATTGTTTTATCACGGTTTTACTCGACCTGTGGAATGAAAAGAAATATTCAGCTTTGGTTGGCAGTTTGCAAAGTTTTGTTGGTTTCATGGATCTTTTTGCGGGACAGGTCACGTGTTATCCCTATTATGTAGTACACATCAGCTAGTGGATTGGTAATGTCTAAAGAAGGATAGTTTCAATTAAAAAAAAGTAAAATAATGGCGAAGATGCAAGGTAGCAAAGCTATGATTTTTTCAGAGAGTGATTATGGTGGACATTGAAAATAATGGAAGTGATTCTTCTGAGTGTATCCCACATTTTGTATTGTAAATCAGGAGGTTCATGATCACCTAAACAATTTAGAATCGAACTGATTGAAAAAATAATTTTATAAATTCATCGTGACGAGTTTTTTGCCGCATCAGGAAAACCCAGCATTAGTCCTTCACCACTCAGGTTAAATTCTGGGCATTTTCCAGTTGTTATTCCTGCTACTGAAATAAAATCTAATCCAACGAGACAGTATACTCTGTTCTCCGTAAAGAGGTAAGCCAGTATGAAAAGAGAACAGATACTATTGTGAATAATGTCAGGTATAACTTTGTGTTGTCCCTTGTTTCAAAAACTATCATACAAAGATTAAGGCGATATGGTACCGTCTTCACAATTTTTTTTATTTTTAATATTTGATATTTGGTTTTAATTGTATTTCATAAAGGTTAATATTTAATAATAATTCCATACAAATTTTTTTTAATTTGTTGCAAAATGTTTGTAAATTTTAAATATTCTTAGCTTTTTTAAGCATATTTAAATCCCTAAGGCTTTTTTAAATATGTCTCTTTTCTTTCAAATTTTTTTTCGAAGTTCCTTATAATATACTACATAAAACTGAGCATGGGGTTTTTACTGCTGCTGCTTTTTAATTTTTTAATTAATTTTTTTAGAGTTAAACTTCCAAAAATTCCCCCAAAAACATTATTTTTGATTTTGAATTTTTTTAGAAAAAGTAATAAACATGTTAGAGCTAATTCCATGCACAGTTTTACGAAACATGCATTTCAGAACATGTATAAAAAATTTCAAACCCATACTTCAATTATCAAAAAAGCCTTAGGGTTTTGAATAACAGTATATGTACAAAAATTCAACATGGAGAAATATGAGTTTGAAGTTTTCATTTCATAAAAAGCATGATATAATATTCATCGAATAGTCTGAAACTTTTATGAAGTGTTAATTAGCTTATTTAAAACTACTTACCATAAAAAATTGCACCATTGTAGAACAATTAAACAGTATACTGCCATAAAGAAAAAAAAAACCAATGAAGGATCAATATTTCATAAAACTTTATCTTAATAATTATAAAAAAAAAAATACACACACTTCAGAGCTAATTCCATGCTCAGAGCTAATGCACAACATGTACAAAAAATGTTTATGCCTTTATTTTTTATTTCCATGATCTTAAAAGCCTTCGCATGTTAAATATTGTACACGAATAAAAGGTAAAGGTCCAATTTATAGGTAAAATACATCAAAATCTAAGAACTGTATATGTGCATTTGTTTAAATTAATACCTTAAAATATTTTAATAATAAAAGTGTTGAATATCGCACACATGGGATATATATATATATATATATACATTATATATATATATATATATCACCAAAAACAAATATATAAAAATGGGAGAATTTTTCTATTCTTGCGAATTATATTTTTAATTATCTGAGTTACCAAAATGAGATTTAGTATTTGTGCTTTGGGAGAATCCGTTTTGAAGTTTTAATTTCATTCATAATAACATCATAAAAAACACGCACACATTTTAAATGTTGACCAAATCCATTTGATCTTCAGTAAATAATTCACAAACTAGAATTTTTGCATGAATTGCACAATTCTTTATAAAAATGATTTATTACTGCATGTATAATGTCAATCTCATTGATGCGCATTAGGAAAAATAATTAATTCATTTTAACAGGCTCTTTTCTAGCAGATAATCTGAAATGTAGGCGTGGTATTTGCTGTTTAGCATCAAACATTGCTCCATTACTTAATGAAAAATGCAGGAAAAGCTTTGAACTTTTGCAGGCATATTTATGAAGATTTGGAGTATCAAATAAGCCAATAAAATTTTTTTCCGACAGTTTAATGATTTTTAGGGTACTATATCGCCTTAATACTTAAATTTTTTCCCCATTTTCCCGAGATAACTCGGGATAGTAAACTAATGTTAAAACTAAATGCTTTTACGCGTGTAAAAAATTAAAAATTCTACTTAAAACTTGCATATATTGTTTCGTTTCATTTCCTTGCATTTAATAATAAAATTTTTAAAAAAAATAAGATCATTTGTTGCAACTTTTTTGCAAAAAAATATGTAAGGGAGCGGTTAATGAATTGTGTCGTGCTGTTATATTGTCCTCTTAAAAAAACTATTTTACAGATGTTTTTAATTTTATGACTCAAATAGGTAGATTTTTTTTGCTTGATTGGTATTGATAACTTATCTTAGTATTTTTCTTCTTGTATTATTATTTTTTCCTCAGTATTAAGGGAATATAATTCTTAACCTATATTCTCATCTTTGCAGCTCAGATGTATAGACAGATATAGGAGAATGTTAACTGGCCTCAAGACATTTTTACCCTTCGCCATTAATTTCTATTACTAAGTCTATTATTCTACGGAAGCTGTCTTATTTCCGAACTATACCGTTTTGTCATATTTCTATTTAATTATTTTCTTTATTATATATACGGTAATAAAGTGTATGAGTATTGAGCTTTTTATGTTGTTAATAATTAGGATTGATTTCCAACAGTATGCCTTCTACGAAAAAAGAATTTTTTTCTTCATTAATGTAAGTTTAATTTAAACAAAATGAGAGATGATGTCTAGAATTCTTTGCTTATATTGTTAAATATTAAGCAGACATCCTCATTTTATATCCCGCTTATTTATTGCTTACATCAGCGTTTCCCAAACTGTGGGGCGCGCCCTCTAAGGGGCATGATAACTCTACGAAAGTGGCTTCAACATATTGAAAATATGAAAACAAAATATTATTTGTAAAAAAACTATTGATTTACAGAAGGCATATATATACAAACCAAAACTTTCTAACATAAAAAAATAAAAGGAACACATTTACACTGATAATATACTTATAAATGTATCAGTACCGCATGATGTATTTTATAATTAATTTACAAAACTAAGTTAAGAACAATTTTAATAACTATCAACCCATGGGCTTGTCATATATAAAATTAGCCCTTTTCTTAAAAATTTGTACTGTTTATTATTAATCCCTTAATTTCTGATTAAAAGTTGCGCAATTCTTTCCAAAATGCCACCGTATTAGAAGGGGGAGGGGAGAAAAGAAATAAATAAAAGCAATTCTCTGAAATAAGTATAACTCCTTCACAAACACACACTGTGAAGGTTCTTTTATTGTATTCCAAAGCCTTCGGAATAACTTTATGAATAGCAGTGCACAGAAAAGATCGCATTTCGGATAGACGTATATATACGTCCGGGGTAGTTAATGCTTTGAGCGAGACGTGTATATACGCCGGTGGTACTTAATACGTTAAAATCGTATCGTAGCATTAGCGTCAAAGTAGAGTATTATTGAAATCAATGCATTGTAACTGTATGGAGGGGGCGTGATGAAAATTATGATTGAATATTGGGTCGCAAATATTGAAAGTTTGAAAAGCAACGGCATACATCAGTACTTCACAAAATTTAAATATTTGTAACCCAACATTCAATCATAATTTCCACCGTGCCCCTCCTCCCTCCATACAATAACTATATGTTGAATTCAACAATACTGTACTTTGACGTTAAAAATACAATGAGAATTTAGCATTTCAAGTACCACCGGCGTATATAAACGTTTCGCTCAGTTAAAGCGTCAATTGTTCCGGACGTATATATACGCCTTTCCGAAGTACAAATTTTTCTGTGCACTGTTATCCATAAAATTATTTGGAAGGCTTTGGTGTGCAATAAAAGAACCCTGACAATATATGTTTGTGAAGTATTTACTTATTTCAGAGGATTTGCTTATTTATTCCTGTTCTCTCCCTTCCGTTCAAATACATCACATACTCGCATCTACGTGGAAAACGGGGGGAGTGGGGAGCGAATCACATAACTTTTAATCGGAAGTGAAGGCATTAATTATAGTCTCAGTCAAAGCGAAAAATTTCCTGGACGTATATATACGCCTTTCTGAAGTACACATTTTTCTGTGCACTGTTATCCATAAAATTATTTGGAAGGCCTTGGTGTGCAATAAAAGAACCCTGCCAATATATATGTTTTTGAAGTATTTACTTATTTCATAGGATTTGCTTATTTATTCCTGTACTCTCCCTTCCGTTCAAATACATCAATCACTCGCATCTACGTGGAAAACAGGGGAAGTGGGGAGCGAATCGCGTAAATTTTAATCGGAAGTAAAGGCATTAATTATAAACCGTACAAATTAAAAAATAAGTGTTAGTTTGTGTATATAATTTTATACCTGACAAGCCCATGGAAGTCACTGGTAATTATTAAACTTTTTTTTGTTAAATTAATTATAAAATGCATTATGCAGCATTGACACATCTTTAAATGTATTATATCAGTGTAAATGCGTATTTTATTTTTTATTATGTCAGAAAGTAGGTTGATTGCTAACTTTCAATTAACTAATAAATTTTATATATTTTTTGTGACTTTTTAATAGGCTCGCGCCTACCTCGTAGAATTATCACACCTCCAAAGAGGAGCGCACCACAGTTGGATAAACGCTGGCTTACATGTAATTTTCTGTTAAATATACATTAGTTTTCATCTATAAGTTTTACCTAACACTATATACCTTTAATTTAATTGAATTAAGTTTTTTAATAATAGATTTGGTATAGACATTAATTTTGGCTATCCAATTAAATTCTGATTTTTTTACAGCAGTAATACTGAAAGAAGTGTATTTCAGGCTTTATAGTAAGGGCTTCCGATAAAAAAAAGATTCAATTTCAATTATATAATTTGTGTCTGGTACTTAAGAAATTTTCCAGATGTGCCTTCAGAGAGTGGAAAATTGTTTACATTACTTCGAATTTTAAGAACATATTTCTTGAAAATGATTAAACCAACTGAATGGGAAGAAATAAATTTTGCGAATTTATCTCATTATAACGAAAATAATTAGATATTTTTGTTTTGTTTTTTGAGTACAAGTTTTCTTTGGAACAATATTATTCCTACAATAATATACCGATATCCTTACTAGCAAAGCTTTCTAAATGAAGAAAAAATTCTTGTATTATTAAAATTAATTGGCTTATAAGACAAAAGAAGTATAAAATAAATTTTATTATTGAATAAAAATTTTGCTTTTGAAACGAATACAGCATTAATATCGAATTTCTTCCCCAATTAAAATGTATTAATGATATAATGTTAATATTAAAAATGAAAAATATTAGTAAATTCCCCTGGAAACTAAATCAGATAAACTTAGAGCTGGCATTGTTTTACTAATTAAGATTTTTTAAATAATTTTCAGACAAACTTGTTGAAATTTATACCCATTAGACGTAAGGTTAAAAAACAGACAATGAGCATAAAAAATTTCAAAATTGTGAGGTTTTTTTCCAGCAAAATTTGCTAACTGCTGTCTTTTGGAAGGAGTAGAAAAGAAAACTGTTTAAAAATAGCATTTTCATACATTTTCCAGTTTTAGTTAGATGTAGAAATAAATATTCAACATGACTAGTTTATTGTTTTCCTTTTGTTATCCCCCCCCCTTAGTATTTTAACCAGACTTGATTAATTTTCAATCGCAAAATTGTTAGTTGCAAGCCATGAAATCGTCTTAGATATTAAAAATCATTTTAAAAAAGCTAGTACACGCAAAACCGTAGATTTTGGAATCGCTACAGAAAATTTGAATTATATTTGATTCTCTTACTGAAAAAGTATTATGGAAGGACGCATAGTTTGTATGTCAGGACAGAAAAAGTTTCAATTAGTTAGTGACTTAAAGAGGAAATTTAGTTGCAAAATATCTCAACGTAACAAAATATGAACTCAAAAAATAAATATGATAGAAGATTATTTGATAAGAACACTTTAAAAGAAATAGAAAAATTTCCCAAGTATACAACATCGACGTAGGAGAACAACAGTGGAGATAACAATTTGACAGGGTCTCTGCGTTGCATTTTCCTCAAGCGAAATTAAATTTACATTTTTGTATTCTGTACTCCATGATTCTTAAATATGTGTTATTTTAGATTAATACTCATATGTCATTTGTTGACATTTAGAAAACAAATAATTACCCCAGAAGAGAGTTCTAGAATAAATTATGATGTACTCCTAAAAGACTGCTAGATGATTACGTGGGCCTTTTTGGAATTAGAAAGGTGCTACAACTTATATATTTGCATTTGACGAGCTCATAGAAAACCATGAGCAGAGCAAGATATAGAAGAAAGTCTGTTGACCTACTTCAATCAGATGATCGAATGACTGTTTGGAATATAACATAAGAACAGAGTTTAATTTTAAAAACGGTTAATTCACACACACACAGTTGAACTTCAGTTTCTTTTAAAAAGTCTAAGACTCCAACAAAGAGCGTATATTTTCAACAAAACAAGTAATAAAATAATTATTAGCATGTTGCTAAGAGGACATTTTGCCGGAGAAAGAAAAATTCTTTAACCGGCAGATAATTTGTCCAATTATTTGAAAGCTTCTGCATCAAAATAACTTCGGTTAGCGATTTTGTACTTGTGTATCTAAAATTTTATTAAATCTGTTTCAATAAATTGTTATTTTCTTTCTTTACCACCTTTAACTAAAAATAAGTAATATATAAAAATAATTTTAAGTCAATTCCTACTTAGATCAACAAAAAAATTTATTTTATTTACCTTTTATTAAATAGCTACAATTAATATAAATATACATATGATAGAGTCACAATATTAAATGGCAATAAGTTTTTATTAAGTATCTTTAAAGTATCTTATTGTCATCCAAAACAATCGTGTATATAAAATTTCAGTTCAACTGAATGCTTTGAAACGTAAAGGGAAAAAAATCTTTTAAAGTTTTGACCCAAGTCGCTAAAAAGGAAGCCAACGTGGCTGTTTCTGTAATTTTTAAATACGTAATTTCAGTCAATAATTTTAATTGATTATAATTAAATCATCGTATTGTTACGCAAAACAATAGTGTATAGAAACTTTCAGCTCAAATGAGCGCTTTAAAATGTGAGAAAAAAACCTTTTCAAGTTTTGACCCAAGTCGCCTAAAGGGTCGTTAAGTCCCCCAAAATGATACCAATGTGGCTGTATTTGTAATTATTTTAGTAATTAGTTTTAATCAATTAATTTTTATTATTTTAAATTAAATTACAGTATTGTCATTAAAAGGAAGCGTGTATATAAATTTTCAGCTCAATTGAGTGCTTTAAAATGTATTTTATTAATGATTGAAAATTTGAACAAGATAAATAGACAGAGAGAGAGGAGCTAATAGTAGGAATTGAAAAATTAATATTTGTCTTTTGAGATTGATTTTTCAATCTCAGAAAATTTAACTCAAAATCACATCATCAAAATTATATCTATATGCTATATATGATAAAAATGCAACAACATATTCAGAGGAATGTACAAATTTTTGTACAATGTTGTTATACAAGAAAAACTTAATGGTAAGTTTTAATTGATGTAATATTTTAAAACTAACTAAAAATGCAATACATTACTCAATAATTGTATGCACATCAATAAAGCATTACTTTTGTGATAACAGTACCAATTAAAGGAGAAATATCAGTATATTGAATGAAATTCCACTCACCACACATGAGATTGACCAAATTAAAAAAAAAAATCATGATACAATATTGGATACTGTAAGCTTTCAATTATACTCAAGTATTTTGCACAAAATGCAAAACATTGATAGAAATTAAAGATACGCAAATCGATGTCCTTGCAAGGACCCTTCTTCGGCAAGACGCAAACAACAAAAAACAGGAATAAATTCACTTAACGACTGGAAAAGATGTATGGTATAAGTATATTAGAAGAAAATTATAATTTTAAAAATATCATATTTTAATATTGACACAAATAGAAAGGACAAAAAAATCTTAATTTTCGTTAGAGGATTTTAAAAACAAAATATTTATTTTTTACAATTTAAATAACCAAAAATGATTATTTTTTGATAAAGTGAGCATTGAGTTGGGAATAGTATAATGTACATTTCAATATTTCATAACCCAGCTCACTACGCGCGCATCATCGAATGTGTTCGATTGCAGATTTTTACCGTTTTCAGTTTTATCACGTTGTAATTTCAACAGATTTTTTTGCTTTATTTAAAGCGATTTGGTACCCAAAAAATCATTACACTATGAATATATTTATTTGCTTATATGATATCACGAATAATTATAAACATGTCTGCAAAATCCCAAAGCTTCAACTAATTTTTATATTAGGTTATGGAAAGCACAGACTAAACAAAGCTGCCGCGCCCTGTTTTCAGACCATCTGCTAGAAATTGCTTGATACAAAATAAATAAATAATTTTTCAACCTCGCGCATATGAGACTAACATATGTAGAATTACATATTTAATAACAAATCATTTCAAGAAAAAATTGTGCAATTCAAGCAAAAATTCTAGTTTATGGACTATTTTTGAAGAGCAAATGGATTTGGTCAACATTTAAAAGTTTTGTGCGTGCTTTTTATAATATTATTATGAATGAAATTAAAACTTAATTCAAACTTGCAATTCGGTTTCCGAAGCACAAATACTAAATCTCATTTTGATAACTCAGGTAATAAAAACTTTCCCATTTTTATATATTTGTTTTCGGTGATATATATATATATCCCATGTACACTTGCCTCCAAAAGTCTGTGTACAGGCAATCATCTTACGTGTTTATGCTATAATTACTATTAAAATCTCGCTTTAGAAAATCAAGATAGCTGTCAGGGATTCTTCAAAATTTCCTTATTCAAACAGCAGCAATAAATATCACCTTAACATAAAAAAACAAGAATGACCATCAAATAATCACCCGCCATCCGCGCCAAAAGTCTGCGTACACTTACAAAAGAGAGCTTTTAAAGACCTTTCAATGTAAAATAATTGCAGTAAATCATGTTTTTAAGTAATTATAAGTTTATTTTACAATTTATTTAGGATTTAAGATTTGAAAACTTTTGTGGTTCCATGGCAGGCAGCAGAATAGAGATCGATATATTATTGAAAGAAAAATCATCAGAAATCTTCAGAAAAGAGGGAAATTTTTAAAAAATTGCTGAAACTGTTAATAGGAGACATTCGTTGATTCAAAAAGAGTTCATAAACTACAAATCAACTAAAATTTTAACGTCTACGCCAAGATCCGGCCGCCCGTTTGCAGTGTCACCTCTAGAATCTTGCTTTGTAATACGCTCTACAAAAATAAATCTAAGACTATAAGCTTCACAAATAGCTAAATGTGTATCTGAGATCTTGCAAAAAAAAATTTGACTTTAACCACAATTCGAAGCGAACTGAAAAAGGTGACTATCATGGCTGAGTTGCACTCAAGAATCTATTCATCTCTCGAGTGAAAAGAGCTAAGAGAATGACATTTGCCAAAAAACATCTAAATAGGACACATAATTATTCAAAAAATGTAATATATTCAATTGAAAATATTTTTTTGTAATTTGGCATCAAAAATATGCCTGCAAAAATTCCTGGACAGATCTTAAGAAAGGGAATCTTTTTCGACTATCACACATGGCAAATGAGGCATAATGTTTGGGGGTGAATTGGAAAACTTTCGGCTAGTAATCTGGAATTTATTGAATGAACAATGTACAAAATTGATTACTTTAACTTATTGAAGTAAAATATCAGGGAAAGTGCCGAGAAATTTGCGGTGAGTGATGATTTTTTATTTTCAGCAGTACAAAGGTACCGAGCAAATGACTCCCATTGTGAAGCCGTGGCTGTTCTGACATGTCCCAAACCAATCCCGTAGGCCATCCTAGTCCCCAGGGAAAATCAGGGAAAACGTAATAACATCCAAGAAAATGCTCAAATCTACCATAGTAGAAAAATGGAACAAAATATCCACAGATGAGACAACTATGCTAGTTAAATCCCTGCCAAATATTATGAAAGAGTTATAGAAAGAACGGAATAGCTTAAAAAGTATTAACTTTTAGTTACAATCCGTTATTCTGAAGGTTTTTTCAAGCGTACGCAGACTTTTGACGCACACGATTTGTGTCATTCTGAAGTTATAAATATTTGTATTATTTTATGTAATATTCAGGTGATTGTTGCTTATACAATTTATATTAATGACGTTAGATGAATCAATAATAAATAGTGTTGATTCAGAAAGACCTCATTTATTTAGCGATTTTTATATGAATATGAAAGATGATCACCTGTACGCAGATTTTGGAGGCAAGTGTATGTGAAATTCAACACAATTGTTATTAAAGTATTTTAAGATATTTATTTAAACAAATTCACGGATGCAATTTTTACGATTTTGATATATTTTACCTGTAAATTTTTATTTTATTTTGCGTTTATTCGTGTATACAATATTTAATACTCGAAAGCTTTCAAAATCATGGAAATAAAAAATAAAGGCATAAACATCTTTTGTACATGATATGCATTATTTAAGTTGTAAAACTGAGCATAAGGAATTAGCTCTGAGGTGTGTGTATATTTTTTTTATAATCATTAAGTTGAAGTCTTATGAAATATTGATGTTCCTTTTGTTTTCTTCTATATATTCATTATACCAGTATACTGTTTAATTGTTCTACATTTTACAATTTCTTATGGTAAGCAGTTTTAAAAAGCTAATTAGCATTTAATAAAATTTCCAGACCATTCGTTGAATATTATATCCTACTATTTATGGAATACAAACTTCAAAATCCTCTTTCTCCATGTTGAATTTTTGATCATATACTACCATTCAAAACCCTAAGGCTTTTTGATAATTGAAGAAGGGATATGAACTTATTTATACATGTTCTAAAATGTATTTTTGTAAGACCGTGTATGGAATTGGCTCTAAGATATGTAGTGATTTTTTTTAAAAAAAATTCAAAATCAAAATTATTGCTTTTTTGAGAAGTTCTGTGCTTTACAATGAAAAAATTAATACATAATTAATGAACTGCTGCAGGAAAAAAAACCCAATAAGTAGTTTTATGTAGTATAGTAAAAGATACTTCGAAAAAAATATTTGAAGCAAAATATGCATATTTAAAAAAAGCTATACATATTTAAAAAATTAAAATTTTTTAAACATTTTGCAGTACATTTGAAATTTTTATATGGAATTATTACTTAATAATGACATTTATTAAATACAATTAAAACCAAATTTTCAAAATTAAAAATGAAAAAATATATATATTAAGATGGTACCCAGTCATCTTAATACTAAAAACCTGTTAAGTGTACGTGATATTTTATTTTTAAGTAATTAATAGCTAACTTTCATCGCAATATATTTTAAAAAGTACAAAAATTTGACTGTATTTCTTTTTAATAAGAATTACTTTGACATTTTACCATACAAAAATAAGGTCTTTATTTCCCTTGTGCCATGGCTTGATAAAAAAAAATATTTTTTTTTTATCTTTCCTTGCATCTTTTTATCATAGCACATCTTTTCCGCATAGGTAAGTTTGGAAATTAAAAAAAAAATTGATTGAATCTAATGAACATGTTTTTTGTCGTTTTGATATTTTTTGACATTTTTATACCGGGTTTTTGTACCTTAAAAATGCTAATTTTAAATTAAAAATAAGTTTAATTTTACCTAGTCTGCTTATTCTCTTCAGAGAGTAAACTGAAATATATTTTTTTTTAAATCAAGCTTAGAAGTTTTAACTTATTTGCTGAAACTCTTGGTCAGGAAAAGTTTTCTGTGTTAAGGTATCCGAATACCCTAAAATTGTAAATTTTGCCGAAAATTGACAAATTTTTTATTATTTTATTTTATAGGCCATCTTATTAGCTTTATAAAAATTCCAAGTTTATTATTTTCCGTTCACTAGAACAAAAATTACAAGTGGTTTAGTATAAGCAGATGCCATTACTTTAAGCAAGATGTCATACTTTAAAATGCATTTTAATCTAAATGTTTTTTTTAAATACTCAAATGGGGCCAGGATTGCTAAAAAAGTTATAGAAAAAAAGTAACTAAAATATTTTGTGTATGTTCTGTATAATAGTAGAAGTGTTTTAACCTTCATATTTATCAATCACTGTTTTTTATTACAAAATTTACAGTTTCTTATGTGAATATAATCACTGTTTTTTAAGCAATTTCTTAAAATAACAAAGATAAAGTGCTCTAGGTTTTGTAAAAATTTAAATATCTCTTATCCTGAATGTCATTTCAAAATTGAATAACGCAGCAGCACCTCAGAATTGAAAAATTGAAAATGTGTTCATAAACTTTTGGTACAGAAGGGGCCACGTTTATGTTATTTTTTGTACAATTTTTCCCATTTTAGTAATAATATATTATTTTTCTATTCAGAATTTTAGCATACTTTTTTTAAAATGTAGTAAACAAATCTAAAAACAATAAAAAAAATCCCCATATCTCCATTTAAAAAAAAAAATGTCGCAATTTATGGGATACTTAACAAATATGAATTACAATTCAAAGAGAAATTTCTTTCTTTACACAACTATATTATGCAATAAAAATAATGCAAATATATTATTTTGAAACATTTAGAATGTCATTCTTTCCCATTCCATGAAAACAAGCAATTGAAATATATACCTGGAAAGAATCCTACTGTATTTTTAAGTACGTTTTTTTCATTGAACAAAGGAAATAAGAACTCCAGAGAGAAAAAATATATATCTCCGTTTCTTAATCTCTATATTTTCTTCATGACATAAGATGTGCGTGTTCTTTGAATTTCCTGCAACTTTTAAAGTTGATACAACTGAAAACCACGCGACAGGTAAGACAAGGGAAAAAACGGAAGCAACAGAGATTTAATAGAAGGGAAAAGACGGAAGAAAGAGCTTATACGAACGAAAATTTCTTACAACACACTAGAAGATTTTGGACTTGGTTAAAAAGAAAACTGTGCTTTATTACTAGTGAATCGTTAAAAAAATATTGGATTTTGCGGAACTCACACTAGCGGAGAAGAATGGCAAAAAACTATCGAAGTTTACTAGAAAAACGTTGTAAGCAACAGAGGTAAAACTGAAGAAAAACTAGCTAGTTTGAGGAATTTGTAGTTTACAAATTCGCTGCAGGGCTGGTGAAAAATAAGATGTTATTTTTTTATTACCTATTCTTTTACAGAAACTTTTATTTTTTGATATTAGACGTGTCTTTTCTTTTGGGTGTATAAAAAACAGAGCCAGGAAGATGTAAGAAATAGCTTTTGTGTAATAGATAGAATTTTTGAATCGTATTTCTTGTTTTAAAGGAGAGATACATAAAAATAACAATCACGAGTATTTTTATATTGGTCACATACTATTGATAGAACTAATATGCAGCTTATGTCTAAAATAATATTCGTCTATAAGGGTGAATAAAATAATATTTAGTTTAAATTTACTTTGCTTGTACATGACATTTCGTCCACACATTAGATTTTTTACGTATATAATTTCAAAACCTATCTACGCGAAAAAGATGTTTTCTGTACAAGGTAAACAAAAAAGTTCTTGCCGTTTTTAATGACCCGAAAGAACATGACATACAAACAGCGTAGCCTATTGTTAGTCCTCGAAGTAATCACCATCGGCATCCAGAACAGTCTGCCAACGTGTCTCCAGTTGTTCAATCCATTTGCTTTAAAACACGGGGTTGTGGGACGCTAAGAAGTCCGCGAGAGCTTGGTACACGTCTGCTTCATTGGTGAAGGATTTACCACAAAGATGATTGTCCAGGGAATGGAAGAGGTAGTAATCTGATGGTGCAAGGTAAGATGAGTAAGGAGTATGGCACAAAGTCTCCCAACAAAGTCGGTGCGTCGTATTCCTGGCCACCCGCGCGACATGCAGCCTCGCGTTATCATGCAATAACAGTACGCCCTTTCTATTAACCAGTGTTAGCTCCTTCTGTTGCAATGGCTGTTGTACGCGTTCCAATTGCTGCGAATACAGTTCCACAGTGACCGTTTGGCCCATTGGTCGCAACTCATAGTGAACCACTTGATGACAAGTCCACCAGACACAAAGCATAATCTTGCGTGGGCGCATAGGTGGTCTTGCGCTGTGCGGGACAGTATCCTGGGGTGACAACCAATGTTTAGAACACTTGGGTGTGTCACTTATCGTCACTGGTCAGCACCCGATTGAGTATGGATGTGCTATACGCCATACACGAATTTGCATACTTAAACTTACTTCTTTCAATGGAAAAACGCAAACATCGCGAGCTTTTTTGTTTACCTTGTATATACGTCGTAGGGTTCAAAAGTTCACGCGAGCACGTGGACTTTTTAGGTCTATAACTTAAAAAAAGATTACCAATTTAACTGCTGAAACAATTCCTCCTTCAAAATAAGACCCTTGAGTACTAGCACACTTTGGTCATGGCTTGTAAAGGTCATCGAAATAGTTTTGGAACCTATGTTTAGCCATGTCCTTTAATTCCACCTGCGATGCACTTTTAATTTCATCTGCGGATTGGTCTTCGTTTAACATACAGGGGAAGGATGTATAACATATCCAATGCAATGATCATTAGCCAATACCTGTTGATATGTGGCTTTGAAAATTCTAATCAATTCTGATATTTGCACTGTTATTTGAAGCCTCTTCTTTCTTTCCTTTTTGATGCTCTAGCAGTGCGGGAAGTCTGCGGACGTCCAGAGTTTCCATCATCTTCTACACTTTCCCTGCCTTTTCTGAAATGCCGATCTCAGAAGCTTGTGTTACCGATAATATATCACTACCGTGTACACGTGCGGTACGGATACATTTCGAAAGTCTCCGTAGCACTTTTTCCAAAGCGAACCCAAAATTTGATATTCATTCTCTGCTCAAAAAACGTCATTTTTTTCAATCGTCGGATAGTAAATGCATCAGCCGTGGAGAGCCACATACCACGTGATTTGAGACAAACCACTTTTAGAAAAGGCAAATGATGCAGTAAATCTGAAACGTTATCATAGTGGCTCTACTGCAAAATTTTTTCACCTTATAGATTCAGTCCGGGAATTTTTGAATCCTACTATGTAGATAAATGGGAGTGAAAAATATTTTTAAAAAATATGTTAAATACTGACACAAGGAAAGTGAAGTTCAGATATTTATGTCTTTTTATGGTAAAAGGTCAAAGTAATTTTTGCTAAATTGAAGTAGGAGATTAAGTGTTTTTTAACATTTATTGCGATGACAGGAGACCTACCAAATTAGTTACAAGAAAAAACATTAGGTATACAGTAGAAAGTCGTTTATTCGAATCATTTGGGACCGAACACTGTTCGGATACGCGATTGTTCGAATGACCTAAAACCGGATGCGATCCATGCAGTATATGAAACTGGACACTATACGAATGTTGAAAATCATCTTATGCGGGGAACGTTCTGGAAGAAAAAGCAAAATAGGTGCAAAATGTCGCGAATTTTACCTTGATTGTGGAAAATAATCACTCATTTTTCAATGTACCATAGTACACCTTCGTTTTTTCGCTGCAAGGTCTCGGATTCTCTTCAGCAGCAGTAGTTGAGTAGGAACAGCACTCTGTTGTTCGTACCAATCCATAGCTGTCTCTAACGCCAAAAACGGATCAGCAGTTGATGGATCCTTACTACTGTCATTGTTGTCATCGTCTTCATCCGTTTCATCGTCGACAGGGTCAGATTTTTTAGCTCGGAAGTTTCATTTTCGTCATCATTTAGCATGTTTATCAAATCACACAACTAAAAAGTTCCCAAATATGTCTTACCTCAGGTTTTCCCGTCAGTTTTGGGCTCACACGAAACAACAGTTGAGCATTGCACTGCTCAAAAACGTATCATGACTTTTGTCCGGATATTTGACGCAACGTATAATAAACATTCGGATAAACGACGTTCTACTGTACTTAATAATTGAGTCTCAGTATCCGAGTGGTGGTGTTTTGCGCTTCCACGCCATAGGTCTAGGATTCTATCCGCAGGCTGGGAAAGGTCGACTCAGCTTTCTATCCCATCAAAGGGTCGATAAAGAGTACCAAGCTTAGTTAGGGACTAAACACTGGGAGTTTTGCTTCAGACTAACCACCTGATCGGGACATCTGCCCCTGTGCCTCAGAGCCCAATGGCCATGTACACGGATATGGGCACAGTGCCCTCATGTACTGTTGTGCCACTGAGTTTAGTTGAGTTTATACTTAATAATTTCTTTAGCATTAATTTTTTCTAAAACAAAACCTGCTATCGAAAGTGCATCAGGTACATATCTGCCAACTCGGTGTTCATAAATAGTTTTCTACTTCTCTGCAGGTAATGACTTCTTAAATGACTGTGGCAACGCAGGTGTATTTCTTCCAGTGCTCTTGAGAACAACGCCAACAAGTGTCGAATGAAAACGTTTCTGAGGCAAATCTTATTCCTTGTGATATCCCCTTCTCCCCTTAAAATTTATCCCAATGATCTTGGGGCATCCTATGTAATTGACAAATGATAATGTTTACATGAGCCTTGTGTATTAGTTTAGTTTATTATTTTTATATAGTTTCCAGTTTATTATGGTTTTCACAATAAAATATTTACTTACTTTTACTATTTCAATCATTTTCATCATTGTTGTGATGATTGAACTTTTATGTTAGGAGGTCAAATCTAAAAAAATCTGTAATGAAAAAATAATTTAATTTAAATATTATCTTGGAATTTTCAAACACAAATTTTGAGCAACAGTGGTCTTTAAACTGTATTCCACGGAACCCTGATGTTTCACAGGGTCTACTCAGGCGCTCTATGAATCATAATTAAAAATCGAAAAGAAAATTACAAATGTGTTCCAATAGGGATTCTTGTTCTCCATGAAGTTTGCATAACCACAAGTACTTAAGGCTCATCCTATACATAATAAAAATAAATATTCTTTTTATTCATAATAGTTTTATTTTGTAATATTTTTAAAATCTTATTACAATCTAATAAAAGTATATTACAACGCTTTTTCTTTTGATAAGCTACCTACTAGATTGGGAATATTAATGTATTATCCTGGGCTCTACGAATTTTAACAAAAAATGCTTAATAGTTCTCTCAACAAAAATGCACATTTTTTTAATTTGCGAAAAATATCTATAATTTAGGAAGATAAACAACTTATCGAAAAATCAACAACATCGACAATAAAATCTAAAGTTAAGCAGGAAGAGCTTCTAAATTTCAGGTTGCAATTTCATTCACAGTATTTCTCACATAGCCATAAACATTTAAATGTCATTCGAATCGATGTATCTAAGTGAAACATTTTTCTCAACTTGAGTGGCTATGGAAACAAAATATTAAAACAAATAAAACGCAGAATATGAAACAAGAGGACAGATCATTTCAGTGACTTAGTCTTAGACAGTTTATGCAAAAAAAAAAATGTGGCACATTATACCAGTTATTAAATATAATTAGGACACTTGAATCCTAAATTAATATTATCGATGTGGTTGTGTGAAGTATTTCAAAGTTACACATTAAAGTTTTTAATAACAAATACAATAGTTGTACCATTTGTCTTTACATTAAGTATCTATAACATGTTGATCTACTATAAATATATCTATCTATACGTATATAAAAACGTTTATTGATGCTGTAATAAATTTATTTATGATGCCGACTTGGCTGTATCGCCAATATTTCACCTAGTTTCCACTGAATCGCCATTATAAAGTGTCAGGGATGGCCTTGCTTGTAAATATTACAATTTTTATCATACTCAGAACTATATAATAAATGTAAGTACAATTTACTTGTACATTTGTAAAATTTGTACAGTGGGTGTTCTTCTGTGGTGATCCGGACAGGGGGTACACCTCTCCCTAGTAAAATTTAAAAATTATATTTTGCCGAAATAATTTTAATGGGTGAAATGGAAAATGCACGTGTCGAATTAAAACACACTTAACGCACACTTACACACACACTTATACATACACACTTATGCATACACACTTATACATACACACTTATACATACACACTTATACATACACACTTATACATACATACACACTTATACATACATACACACTTATACATACATACACACTTATACATACACACTTATACATACATACACACTTATACATACATACACACTTATACATACACACTTATACATACATACACACTTATACATACACACACTTATACATACATACACACTTATACATACACACTTTTACATACATACACACACTTATACATACACATTTTTACATACACACTTATACATAGACACTTATACATATACACTTACACACACACTTATGCATATACACTTACACACACACTTACACACACATACACACTTATACACACACTTATACAGACACAATTATACACAAACACTTACGCACACATGTATGTACGTGTGTGTAAATTCATTCACCTTTTACTTGGGATACAAATGTATAAAGAAGAGAGTTTCATCAATTTAATATACTTAATTTTTCTTCGTTTTAGAATATTCTTAATAGTATTGCAATGAAAATATCGAAATACATTACATTGAAATTAAAAAAAATGTACAATTTTCGTAAAAATCACTTTATATCGATTTACCATTTCATAATATTTATTTAAAAAAAGCTTATATTTTTATTTATAACTAATAATATGCTCTTTAGAATGTAAAAGTAGATTTGATATATGTAAGAAATATTCTTAAATATTTAAAATGTGAAAGAATAATCAAAAATATTCATATTGTGCACAGTGTATATTATTTTTGCTTGATTTTCCCACTGTTGAAGGCTTTTAAAAATATGAATAAATTGTTGAAAAATTGTGTAAACATTAATCTAAGTAATTAATTTCTATTTCTACAAAGTTTACTACTTTCTCCATTTAAAAAGCAATTATTATGAACCTCTTTCATGAATATTCATTTAATCTGGTGATATGAATGCATTTTTACTCATCTATAAATGTAAGATTATTAATTATTTCTAAAATTTATATGAATGCATAATATATTTGAAAAAATCTATTTTGTAATTCTTATTAATATATGTGTGTGTAATGTAAATATATAAATATATTAAAAATATATTAATGTAAATCCTAATCAATAGTATAACGAAAATGCTTTCTGCATTACTATATTACTCAGCATTCAAATGTGCATTAGCAAAATATTCTTCATTAAGTTGAATTATTTTACATTATGTTCCATTTTTTCAATATTTAAAAGAGGGATGAATAAAAGTATTCAAATATATATTTCTAGTGCGAATGTTTTTATTTAAAGTTAATTATTATTCAAGACAATCATTCGAGTGGAAAGAATATTAGTATTTATCTAAGTAATAAATTATAGTCTAAGAAACTAAAAAACACCCTTTTATAGTTAATCGAACTAAGTTGTAACTTACTCTTTTAGTCGCCAAATATGGAAAGGGGATCTGAAATTAGTCGCCAGATGCAGGATGGGATCTAAAAATGGAAAATCAGAACTCTTGATGATTCTGATCAGGACAATGGAACAGAATTATTAAATTATTGTATTGTCATCGGTCCTGGACAAGTGAACAAAATTTCGAATCAATCTGACTTTTTAAAGTCGGTAAAATTGAGTTCAAAGATTTCGTTATATACAAGTGAAGCTTATAAAAGTTTGTTAAAAAGGCTTGTGAAATTAATGCTTACAGAATTCGAAAAGTGCAAAATTTTAATTTTAAACCTCATTCCGTTCAAAAACTTCCATTATATAGGATATTAAAATTTGAGTCTTATATAACGGGATACGAAATGACTTTAATCATCCTTTAAAAGAATTTTTAGAATTAGATGCAGTCAATACGATAAGGAAGTATTAAGGAATTTTTTACACTTAAAACAATTTTGGAATTTTTTAAAGGAAAAAACATATGATTTAGACAATAAAACAGATTATAACTTTTCCTTAAAAAATGTTTACGTTTCGAAATTTAAAGCAAATTATAAGTATTAATTAGGGTTTGCAGGCCCGGAATACCGGGATCAAGGGATTAAAATAACTAATCCCGGGATTAAATTTTTGTCTGAATTTACATTTTGAAATTTTTTTCAAAGTATTGTGAATCTGGTATTACATTTAATGTATCTTATTTATTTTTTTGTACTGAATTCGTTTAATGTCAGTTTTCTTACGTGTTGAACCTTGAAGGGTTCGAGGCAGGTGCATATGTTAAACCGTGAAATTTAATATGTTTTCTCTTATTTTTTTCTGTAACATTCTCCCCATCACGAGTGGGGTCAGAAAACGGACATTTCTCCCAGCTTCAGTATGTCTGGTGTAAGCTAACTTATAAGACAGAGACAATTAGAATTTTTGGAAGATATCAAATAGGGTTTTCACAGCCCCGGAATCTCGGAATTCCGAAACCCCGGGATCCCGGTGTTTTTTCGAATCCCAAAATCCCGGGATTAAAAATAGTAATCCCGGGATCAATTTATATACAAAAACTATTAAGTGTAGCAGAAGAACTATATAAAGTTATCAAAGAGGTATATGTACCAATGCACTCTATTTGATTTGAGACATTGTCATCAAAAATTCGAAAAGAAATGTCTCCTTTTTTGAAAATGGAGGGAGACGTGGTGACTACCTGAAAAGAACATACTCCTACTTAATGACGATAATACCTACTAGTAAAGAATCCGGACCTGCATTTTCTTCGGTAGGACAATTTGTAACCAAAATAAGAAGCCATTTCAACGATGAAACGATGGAGAAGCAGTGTTTTTATAAACTTATTTACAAAAACACAAGAAATGAAGAAAGGCTTTTTTTTAAATATCATTTGTACTATTTTTATTTGTTTTTTTTATGATGAATGAATTTTTTATTTGTTTCATTAAAATAATCATAAATAAATTTTAATTATATTTTCAGTTTTATTATGCAATTTTAACTATGCTAATATGTAAGTATTTTTAATAAATAGTCCAATCCTAATCCCAGGATCTCGGGATTTGGATAATGTAATCCCAAAATCCCGGGATTGAAAATATGACACACGATTGCAAACCCTAGTATCAATTTTGAAAAAAGTATACTTTTTTCTAAATAAATCTTTTTTTTTTCTATTCAAATCGTCATTTTTTAAGTTTATGCTTTTATATGATTATGTAAATAAAGCATTAATTAATTCGCCGTTTAACTCGCAACCCCTTTTTTATCGAAGAAAGCTGAAATGTATTTGCGCAATGCTCTTGTTTTTTAAGTCATTTATTAGATGTATCATCCCAAACTTTAGAAAACAAATAGTATACTTCAGGAGCTAAATCCTATAAGTTCATAAGAATGTAATTTCTTTTAAAAAATAATACTCCAATGTATGTAGAAGCCTTTTTTCTATGCTCCTTTTTTATTTTTAAGGTTCTCATTTTCGTATCTGGCGTATAACGCGTACCCGTAAATATTGGACTTATATTTTGTGTTAGAAGTACTCGTTATACGCGGAATTTTAAGGTAATAAGCAGAATTTTTTAATACAGAGCAATGCACTGAATCGAATTATTTTAGTAGGGTGAGAAAGTTAAGTATTTTAAACTATTTTATTATAAAATTTGCATTCCCATGTGATATACAGGGTATATAAATACAACGAATACAAACTTTAAGGACAGATACATTACACCTAATCGGCGGGAAATTAAGGTATCTGACGACTTGCGACAATTTTTTTTTTTAAAAAATGGAGATATGGGATTTTTTTTTGTTGTTCTTAGATTTGCTTAGTGCATTTTAAGAAAAATATCCTAAAATTAAGAAGAGAAAAATAAATTATTTTTACTAAAATGGGAAAAATTGATAAAAATTTACAAAAAAATAAAATAAATGGGGCCCTGATTGTACTAAAGGTGTATGAACAAATTTTCAATTTTTCAATTCCGATGTGTTGCTATGTTATTCATTTTTCATCTGAATTTCAGGATAAGAGATATTTTAGTTTTGACAAAAACTAGAACATTTCATTTCAATTATTATATGAAATTGCTTTTAAAAAACAGTGATTATATTCACATAAGGGACTACAAATTGTGTAATAAAAAATGATAGATAAATCCGAAGGTTAAATCATTTCTACTTTTATTCAGAAAATACACAAAAAAATTCAGCTAATTATTGTGAAAACTGTTTGAAAAATCTCTGTTCCCATTTGAGCAATTAAAAATAACACATTTCTAGTAAATCGCGTTTTAAAGTACTGGCATCTGCTTTTACTACAACTCTTGTAGTCTTTTTTCTAGAGAACGGAAAATGATAAACTTGGTATTTTAATCAAGCTAATAAGATGGCCTATAAAATAAAATCATAAAAAAATTGTCACTTTTTGTCAAAATTCACAATTTTAGGGTAGTCGGAAACCTTAAATCTAATAATTATCGTTTTTCTGTTCATTTCGAACAAGTTTTATATAGAATATTAGCAATACAAGGTTGTATAAACGTTTCCATGGTATATTTATTGATTATTTTTTTAACTTACCTAAAAAGACTGTAGAAGTGAACAACTATGAACCATTTAAATAAAATATTTAACTAAAATTTCAAATAGTACACTTTTAAAAAAATAACTCTCTCTCTTTTTCTCTCTATCGTTTTTTTCACAAAAAAATAACTACATAATAATATACCTTGGCAGGATTTTTAAGAATACGTGTAACATCAAACTTAGCCAACATTTAGATGGTCAGCCAAATAGCCGTCAAACATCTAAGTGACCAATCGATGTTTAGATAACAAGTGTTATTTGACACAAGTGCATATTTGATGACTAGCTGAACTTCATCATTCATACAAATTATCATGTACCTAATGGTAAAATGGCTATTGAGAATAACTAATGGTAGTGCACACGCAACATACGGACAAATTTGATCACTAATGCACTTGGAAGCATTATAGAATCTTCGGCACTCAGTATATCGTGCGTCGCAACGTACCATTAGCACAAGCTTGCATAGCAATTTTAAGGGAAAAATTGCTTGATCTTAAGATAAAATAAGTGCTGAAAAGTATAAAACGCTTACGTCCATTAAAGAAAATACTTGTAGAATATTTCAAAAGCTGATGCAGCTAGATATTAAACGTCGAAGCTATCTGGAGGTAGAATCTTAAAGACTTGCAGAGGAAAGTCCCTTTCAGATATACCTTCTCAGATACAGCGTGTTCCTAACCATGGAAACTATATCACATGGTGGCACCACCTAGTGGTGTAATAACCCTGCTCATACAAGGGTTTTGGTGTTTAGGGGTTCCAGAAAAAGTCAGTTCAAATTAAAATTCTTATTCTCTCACTTAACCCTAGAATGCTACCCATTCGTCTAGCAGACGACGCCTATAACAAATGACCTTGTACTCTTCCCCCAAAAGCATGAAATGTAACGTACTACTCGGTACCTTCATATGACCTTGGCTACAACAGAAGGATATTTATTTTTCTCAAAATATTTTCGAATGTATTATTTTCAGAGAAAAGTTAGTCTAAGAAAGGAATGGGTAGCAGTAATGTTTAAAATTGAGAAGCTGACTAAGTTTTTTTCTGCGCTGTCGGTACAACGTCAAAATGTTTTCGTGGAGAAAACAATTGAGACTATCAGTGAATTATTAAAAGAGTTGAGTTATGATGAAAATTTTATTTCTCTGGATGAATCGGAAAGCTGACAAACTTCTGAAGATTCCAATGTATTTCACAGTTGTTGGAACAATTCGGGAAAATAAACGAGAAATACCTCCTGAAATCTTAGATATGCGATCTCGAAGTGTAGGAACTTCTATGTATTGTTTTGACCAAGCTAAAACTCATTTATCGTATAAAACAATACGAAACACATGTGTTGTTCTTCTATCTACATTCTATGAAAAACCGAATATAAATGAAGAAAGTGGAAAACCGGAAATAATAGAATTTTCCAATGCAACAAAATGAGACATAAACACATTAGATCAGATGTGTAACAACATGTCATGCAGTAGAAAAACACGTCGATGGACTCTTTGCGTATTTTATGGCATGCTAAATATCAGTCTAGTAATTACACATGTTATATATGTGCCTAATATAGCTCGGAAATCTGAAAAAGCATTATCTAGAAGAAAGTTTGCGAAAAAGCTAAGTGAAAATCTCCTTCCGCAATGGATGTGGAAACACGTCTAACTGTATAAACTTTGCCCCGATCAACAAGGACAGTTATTTCTAAATTTCTGAAATTGGGACAGAACATTGAATCATCTGAATAATCGGAAACTAAAAAAAAAGGAAAATTCGTGCTTTTTGCTTATATAAGGGGCGTAGAATGACACACACATTTTTGTTTATTATGTTATAGAGCGTCTTGTTGATATGTTTAAAAGATTGCTTAGAAAATAAATAAATTTAGCTTTCTTGTTTACCTGAAGATTGAATGCCATGAAACCATCTACAGGTGGTATAATTTTTATGTTATTATGTTTTAAATTATGTTTTAAGCATGCCAAAACTCAGGTCATCTGGGAGACGAATGGGTATCATTCCTGTAAGTTTTTCAAAGCGTAGCATTCCAGGGTTAAATTAACAACCCACGGTAGAAAATGCAGTATAGAAGCAAGAAAACGGCTAAAAGAATACCTAATACTTGAGTATACCTTAATACACCTACTCTTAGAGCCCTTTAGTTGCCTACGGTCTAATGCACCGTAATTCCGTTCTTAGTTGTTCGACCTCCAGTCGTTAAAATGAAGCTCTATCTATTATGGCTAAATAGTCAACCAGCAATATTTGATCATTCATCAATTACTCGTCGACTAACTCTCGATTACCTCCACTAACTAACTTCGCGTATCTAAAAGTCAATGCTTAAATACAACCATTCATTTGAATAACTCAAGTATTCTTCTTCTGGAGAAAGTTTTCAATAGAGCAACAGTTAAAAAGAAATAAATTTTCCCCATGAGAATTAGTTACAGGTTTGCGGATAGACCTGTTACAGTGATTAGTTCCCACTACCGAATTTTGAAGCTTGAATTTATTGAATTCAAGCTCTCGTCGGATGCTGAATATTGAGGTGATTTAATTTCGATGCGAACGCCAGAGTCATATTGGCATTCACAATGGATCTTTTACATCACACATGAACTTTGCATAGAATAGTTGGTACTTCAAACAATTCGAAAATGGTAACTATAATTTGATAAAATTTCTGTCAATATATAAATGAAGAGATTGTTGAGAAGGAGATTAGAGATATAAGAGATAAAGATTTATTTTCTGAATAGAAACACATCAAGGTTAATCTCAGGGCCGATAATCAAACATTAGCAGCTGCAGTTACATTCCAATCAACACAATACATAGTTCAAATGCCAGATTATAAATTATATTTAAGTAAAACTCTCATTAAGAACCAACCAAATAAGAGCACAGGCTTAAATTTGAGGATCCATTCATTTTCATTTCCGAGATGTTTAACGTAAAAATTGTGTCCAAGTAATCCCCTGAGAATCTTACAGAAAAACTAGAACTGAATCTTTTTCTTTCCTTTTGTGCACGTTGTATATAATTTGCTCTTATCAAGAGCTTCGATTAGTGCTTCTCAAATTTAAATATTTGCGACCCTATATTCAATCATAATTTTCATCGTGCTCAACAAATAACAATGCAGAAATTCAATAATACTATACTTTGACGCCAAATCTGCAATAACACTTTAACCTCTTAAGTGTTATTGTATTTATAAGTCTTGCTAAGCCGGTGCATTAAATTTCCCGGACGTATATATACGTCTCACTAAACCAGTGCGTTAAATTTATCAGACATATATATATATATGTCTTTCTGAAATGCGATCTTTTCTGTTATTCTGTTTTCTGTGCACTGCAATCCATAAAATTACTCGAAGGTTTTTGTGTGCAATAAAAGGACCTTGGCAGTGTTTGCGAAGGATTTACTTATATCAGAGGATTTCTTAGTTATTCAATTTCTCTCTCCCCCTCCCTCCAATACATCCCTTACGTGCTCCCAAGTGGAAACGGGGGCTTTCGGGAGTGAATCGCATAACTTTTATTCGGCAGTTAAGGGATTAATTGTAAACCGTACAGATTATCCAGGTAAGTGTTAATTTTTGTATGTATTATATTTATGTGACAAGCCTAGGGAGGGAACTGGAAATTTTAAACTTTTTATTAACTTGGTATTGTTAAATTAATTATATAATACATTGTGCAGTACTGATACATTTATAAAAGTATTCTATCAGTGTAAATGTTAATTTTATTTTTTACTATGTCAGATAATGTATTTTGTTTGTTTTCAGTAACTTAATAATTTTTTTTAAATACACTGCTGGCCACCGTAAATGCAACACCAAGAAAGACAAGAGATAACACAAAAAAATATATTTTGTAGATAACATGTTGACCAAGTATCAAGTGATTAAATTTAGAGACTTCTGTAAAGTGTGGTTCCTGCCGGAATCAGTAGCCAGAATAGCCGCTATTGTTGGAGATCACTGCTGCCACACGCGTCGGCATTGATTCAAAAAGACTTTGGTTGTGTTCTTGGGGTAGAGCAGACCAAGCAGCTTCCACAAGTTGCCAAAGTTGATCTGGTGCGGCAGCTGGGGGTGTAATCTGGGTCAATCGTTGATCAAACATGGACCACATGTTTTTTATCGGTGAAAGATCCGGAGAGAGAGCCGGCCAGGAAAGCAATTCAATCTGGTGATTGACGAAGAACCTTTGGACAATGCCTGCTACGTGTTGTCACGCATTATCCTGTTGAAATATGGCTCTGGCCAAGCCCTGAAGGAAAGGAAGGACAACTGGCTCCAACACTTCGGAGATGTAGCGCTGGCTGTCTAAAGTACCGCCAATGCGTACTAGAGGAGTGCGAGAGTGATATCCAATACCGCCCCATACAATAATACCCGGTGCAGGACCAGTGGGGCGGTGCATAACACAGCTGTTCAGCATTCTCTCTCCACGGTGTCTCCAGACTCGAATTCGACCATCGTGGTGTTGCAGACAGATGCGTGACTCGTCAGTAAAGACAACTTCATTCCATTCGTCCCACATCCTTCTTTCATCGCACCATTGGCGGCGGAGACATCTGTGGTTCTGCGTCAAGGGTAGACCAAGCAATGGACGTCTTGCGGACAGACCACTCTGCTGTAAACGGCATCAAATGGTATGCGCAGACACTGAATGACGCGTTACAGACTCAATGTGCTGTGCTATGGCTCTTGATGTGAATGAGCGATCCGTCACAGCCATGCGCACAATTTGCCTGTCGTCACGTGTAGTGGAGTACTGAGGTGGATGTGATCGACCACGTCAGTCCGTCGTACTCTCCTGCATCCAACGGTCATATATCCGCATTATAGTTGTTGTGTTTCGTCCAATACGACCACCGATTTCTCTGAAAGATAATCTACAATCTCGGAAGGCCACTATCCTTCCTCTGTCGAACTCGGATACTTGATCAAAAGCTGATCGCTGTTTTCTACGAGACATAACTGATCGTTTTTTGATAAAATCACAAGAAAAACCTAATTGCCGAACTTGAAATCGTCGAAATTTCCATGCCTTAAATAGCGCTTTGAGTTGGCGCCACAGGCGTGCGTGATGTGTGTCTGCACTGAAATTCTAATCATTTGCATATCGCACCTCCTTTAATGCATATTGTAAATTTCATCTTATTTGCGTGCTTCCTTCAGGGTGTTGCATTTACGGTGGCCAGCAGTGTAATATTTTGTTATCGACTTTTCAATTTGCTCGCGCCTACCTCTTAGAGTTGTCACCGCTCCCGTAGGGGGGGGGGGCAAGCCAAACAGTTTGAGAAGCGCTGGCTTCGATGTTAACCCATAATGCAGCCCTTTGGTAATTTATATACATGTTGTTCTACCGTTTTAGAATCGTTATTGAAAAAACTTCTTACGAAAATACTCTATTATCAATCCAGTAGATTAGTGGACTGCAAAGAAAATGGTAGCATGTTTTTTATTAGCGCTTACCTTACCATTTTGGGGAGAAACTACTACTCTTAACATAATGTTATTATCTATGAAAAAGCATTGATAAATGTCATTATTTAATTAGAGCCAATACAAAAATAGTAGGAAGAGCAGCATTTCTGAAAATGTGGGGCGTGCCTCCTAAGAAGGCGTGATAACTCTACGGGGGGGGGCGAGCATATTGAAAAGTCAAAAACAAAAGATTATTTTAAAAATATTAATTTACTGAAAGTAAACAAACATATAAATGTATCAGTATTGTACAATGTATTTTATAAATAGTTTAACAATAATAAGTTAAGAACAAGTTTGATAGTTACAAATAACCTTATAGGCTTGTATTAACACTTATCTTGACAATTTGTACGTTTTATAATTAATCCCTCAAATGCTGATTAAAATTTATGCGATTCGTTCCCCAATGCCACCATTTTCCACCTAGACGCGTGCATGTGATGTTTTTTCGAGTGCGGGGGGGGGGCATATCCTCTCTGAAGTAAGTAATTCCTTCGCAAACACTGTCAAGGTCCTTTTATTGCATTCCAAAGCCTTCGGAATAATTTCAGAGATAGCATTGCACAGAAAAGATCGTACTCCGGGAAAGACGTATATATACGTGCAGAAAATTAATGTTTAGAATGAGCGAGATGTTTCTATACGCCGGTGTTACTTAAGAGGTTAAAGTGGTTTTGTATATTTAGAGTCAAGGAATAGTATTGTTGAACTCAATACATATTTATTGTATGGAGGGGTTTCGATGAAAAATATGATTGGATATCGGGTCGCGAATATTGAAAGTTTGAGAAACACTGCTTTAAAGCCTTAAAAAGGTTATGTCCATTTTAAAAAAGCATTAAATGTAACTATCGTAATCTTTTTAGCCATAAAACGTCTTCATGTAGGAAAAATCATATAAAAAGACATTTTCCACATTGTGCAGTGCATACGCTACAATGTCAAATTGCAGTAAAAAACATTTTTATCATTGATCCAAAGAACTTATCGCGGTGGTAAGCAAATATTCATTTACAACTGACAGGGGAACAAAATAATAAATGTTGAATCATTCTTCTCTCAACACAATGCGGGAAGTAAAATATCATCTATACACAGTTAACAGTTGATGGAAAGCTTTAAAGATTTCAATTCATGAAAAGTACAATTTAAAATACGGATAATTAATAAATGCAAGTCAGTTAAGTATGAACATGTTCTCGGAAAATTAAAACATATTCAATAATAATTTCTCCAACAGTTCGTAACCACCAAATGACAAAAGAGTTCTTCGTGACTTACTGAAGGGAGGACTTCTTTTCTGTCAAATCATCTAACGCGTTTATGGGCAGCAGTTTGATGGTTTCACGTAGGCATGGTCCACAACGGGCATCGAAGTAGTGTCAAGGAACAATCAAAGTAATAATATAGGAAATCCCAGAAATAATATAGGAAAAGCATCGAAATCACAATAGAGATCTAGATGGTGCCAAAGTCTGACACAATTGCCAGAGTATCCATTTATTGGAAGATTTAAGACATTTCTAATGCATTTCAGCAAATTATACGTACGTATAAATATACATATTTGAAATAAAACTTCAAACACTGTATAAAGAATTTACGTCCCTTCTTCCCTGTGACCCGGCTAGAGGTGTGAGAGAAACTTAATGATCATACGTTATTTTATTTATCACTATATTCAACTCAGACACAAACATCGCTTAAACAAGATAACTTTAATCAGTAATAGAACGGGAGTGAGATGAGATTGCGTTGGGGAGACTATATTCAATCATGCAGCTGTACCTTTGAGATATCTTTATACAGAGCTTACGTATTTAATAACCGCACTATTAGTTTAACTTTCTAAACATCGACTTGATTTAAGATCACAGTACCTGAACTCTTGCAGTCTTCTATTTTTTTTTGCGTTGACTTTAACACGTTTCCCAATAGTTAATCTTATAATTTTCTTAATATCCCAAATTCTAGCTTCTTACACTGTTTACGTATACGTTTCACCACCAATTTTCTTCACTTCCAATCTACTCACATTTCACTAACTCCCAAACTCGTGAATAAGGAATATATATTAAAGTTAATTTGCATATCACGCTTTCTGCCCTTCGGAGAAAGTTGGGTGAAAATGCTGACCGAAAAGAATTCCCCAGAGGTTAATGGAAGGACGCGTATAGATCCATCAAAACGTACAATAATCTGTATAAATACAATTTAGAAGCCCCCCCCCCAATAGCAAAAAAAAGACATTTCTTCTTTAGGAGCAGGTAAGCGTCAATATGTGTTCTTCCTCAAATCGCAAACAGTAATATTGTACTCCAAGATGGAACATACTTTCAGGTCAGTTGGCTGTGTTGGAACATACTTTCAGTCCAAACGCTCTACGTAAAACAGTAGAGCGTTCGTTAGGTGACCAAGTGTAGGTGGCTTGTTCAAATCAAATACTGAAGCTAAAGACAACCGTTCGTAACAAAGAAAGATACTGGCAAATAATTGATAAAACTGTGTAAGTTATTCGAATTGTTCGTAGATATTCTTTTCTTAGTTGTATGTATTTTACTATGTGAATAAATTTTTAATTATTCAGCCTGTCTATTTTGTTTAGGTTCTTATATAACTGGGATAAAATCAGAGTTTCCTACTTTAACCTAGGGGAGGTTGTGAGAGACATAGAGTCCCCAGGCCAACGAAATTTTTAATTCTGGAAAAAGTGTATGTTACCAGTAATCTTATAAGTATCATTTAATGTGTCAGTCTTCATGGAAACTAAACGTCTATGTCTCTTTTTTGATGATGGAAATCGTTTCATACAAGCTTTAAGCACTTGTGGTTACTAAGATTCCAAAAAGACCACATTGGCTCCAAAAACATTTCTGTAAACAAACTACATTTCCCCCCTTTAAACGACATATTGGTTTTAATTGCTGTATATACGACTCATAATGGTTTATAAATTTAAAGTAAAAGAGTATAAAACAGATATGGAGCACCTGCGATCTCTACTGTATAAATTAGAAAATGACAGAAAAAGAAATTGATCAAAGGAGAAACTTAATGAAATATTGGCTAAGTAATGATGATACCGAAAGTAAATTTGAGATAAGTAATGGACACATGAAAAGTTTGAGTAGAGAGAAAGATTTTGAAAATACTATGTAAAGATCTCCTTTAAAATGACGCAAGCAAGAAAAAAATCAGTATGATATATGCCGATCATCTAAGGTCAGCAAAACTGCATTATTTTGAACAAAATATAGCAGATTTGACTTTTAATATTTTCCCTGTAATGTTAGCGAAAATTGTCTGTGATTTGTGTCCTTTATTTAAGTCACACACAATTAAAATATTTTAGTTCAGTTTGATTGGGATTTTATCTCAAATTATCAGAAAAAAAGTTAAAAAGTAGGTAAGTGTTTTTTCCTTAATTATATTGTGTTTACTGCAATTACGATTTTTATCATGTGTAAAAAATATAATTATAAACAAAGGATTGGTGTGGCTGTGTCAGCCTGCACGACCACTAGCGTTAGTATCAAGCGTGCTATTTCTCCCCGTTTGATAAAATAAAAACTAAGAAACTAATTTAAATTTTGCTCAAACTATATGCAATCATAAAAAGAATATTTTATTGCATCGATGACCATTATTTCATGTCACAAAAAGATTATAATAGTATAATAGTAAATGTAACTTATTCAAAACACACGAAGCATTACGGCTTATTTTTTTTTTTTTTTACTTTGCCACCCCAAAGGAAATATTTCCTGAAATGAAAGTTTAAAATCTGAAGTAATTCAATAAGCAGCCTTGCATATATTTGTCATACAACGCTGTTGCATCTCAGCAATTTGACAACTATGTATAGGTTACTGTCCGGAAGATCCCTCATTCCTGATTGGTGGATGAATTTCGAGTGTAATCCAATTATTTTATGGAGTTCTACCGACTGGACACTTTGATGTTAGTATTGTGAATTGTAAGCACTGTGGTTTAATACCTCTCATTCCATTCTATAAATTAGTTTGATGGTAGATTAAACACATATATATTGTTTTAAGCACTCCATGCCATTTAGAATAAACGGATTTATGTACTTATAAGCCTTTCAAGGATAAAATTGTCTGAATCGAAAATGATTTAATTTAAATAACTAAGCTATGTTGAAGAAAACTGAAAAACTTTTTTCCTTTTAGAAATAAGACTTTTTTAATATTGGGAACTATTAAATAAATAATGGTTCAAACTACAGTTTAAATACCTGAAATGTATTTCAACTCATTTGATATGATTATGTTTTAATAATATAAAATAATGCAATGAATGCTTAAATTATCAAAAATAGTATAGAAATAAATGAAAAACATACTCTTAAAGAATTATAAAACCAATTGTCTAAGAAGAAAAATAGAAAAATTAATATGATATATAAGCTTTTTACTTTTTTCCGTAATCTCAAACACCTGCTTTTCATTGAAATAAACAGAAGGTTATATTTTCTATCTCTCTGTTTTGATTATTTTTTCAAAGAATACATTTAGTTATTCAACAGAGGCAGACACACAATATGGCCGTGGTAGCCTATTGATTATGGCCATTAACTCTTGGCTAAAAATGTCGCCAGTTCGAATCCTGGTTGTTGGGGAGTGGTCCATATGTGTTGCTCTCAGGACACCAGACGAGGTTGTAGACCAAACAGTTTTTACTTTCTCCCTCTGTTGCTCGGGGCGTATGTCGGAACACTCCTATGGGGCACCGTAATTCCACGCTCTCGCTCGTCTGGTCTCCCACACACGCACAGAAAAATTCAACTCTCGTTTTTCTTTATACACTTAATCACCACCAGGCGGCGCCCACTGCGCATGCTCGAATACTGGTGCTACTGAAGACACATGTCTGCAAAGGCTTAGCTGTAGAAATGCAGCCTATTTGAAAGAAAAAAAGATATTGAGTTATTTTTAATGGCTGGATTATTTGTGGTGGTTCAGTAAAAATTTAAAAGCTCTTCAAGTGATTATTTCTACCGGTTAAAATAGTGACCGACCGTTCTGAAGGGGTTAAGTTCAAACTAACACTTGGAAATAATGGGACAACCTTAAAGTATGTTACAATTCTTGTTACTGCTGGAAAAAATTTGGTATTATTCTTAATAACTCAAAGCGATTTAAATAATTTTGTTGTAAATAGATGAACTATATCGAAAAACGCGTTCTTATTACGTAATCAATTTGTTTGCAGAATTAAAATAGCCTATGTTTCTAATTCAATCGAAACTTAGAATTATTTCTAAAAAACAATATTCTAAGAAAATAGTTATATATATATATATATATATATCACATGTTTTACTGCTTCCTATACACATAGCTCGTAATACACTCAAGTCCATAAATGAAGAATAATTCAAAGGCACGCGGAAATCGAACTCTAAAATAGATATATCACTCGTAAAATGACTACACATATCTTCAAGAATCATATGCAAATTACAGCAGGCCGCAAATGACACCAATTTTACGTGGAAATGACGTGAGAGTAAGAGGGGGATATATAACGAATGCAGGCAAAGAAGTAGAATTGTTCTCAAGCGCTTTATAAGCCTTTCAGTGTAATAACGACATAGTTATGACACACGACGCATTTGGATGATATTTTCGTGGTAGAATTATCGGCCGTTTGGAATGTGGGTGCACCCAGCTGGAAGTATCCGAGGAACTTGGTCTCGGAGGGCTTGGCCCAGAGTGTCATCTCCAAGTTTGGCAACTATTCTAAGATGATGGTAATGTGAGTAGACGTTACAGCACAGATAACCCCTCGAGTTACAACGCCAAATGAAGACCAGTATTTAGCCGTTACTGTCAAAAAAACAGACGGATCACAACATCAGCTATGTCTCGTCCGCTCTATTTAGCCACTGGTACTACAATTCCAAGGTAGACCGCGTACACACGTTTAGGGTAGATTGATCTATATGCTCGTAAACCGGTCAGATGTGTTCCAATTACTGCAACTGAATGTCGTCTGCGGTTAGCCTCAAGTTGAGAGCATGCATTGTGGACATCGCAGCAGTGGGGTTGTGTGATGTTTTCCGACGAGTTCGGGTTTAGCTTCTAGTCTGATTCTCGATGAACTTTCATATGGAGAGCGTCAGGTACCACCAAGATAGCATCACTAAAACGACACCGTTTCGGTGGTGAAGATTTGCTCGTTTGGGGAAAAGGACAATATTATGGGTTCAAGAACTGACCTGTATGTTGAAATTGGAACCATGGCAGACCTAATCTATCGAGGCGTCACTCTGGAACAACATGTATGTTTGTTTCGGGGCGCCATGGGTGTAGAATTTGTGTTTGTGGATCACAATGCCCTTCCCACCGTGCAAACATCGTAAACAAATATCTTTAACTGGAGGATATTACCAGTATGGCCTGGCTTGCATTCTCACCGGACTTGAATCCAACATGAAAGAAGGCATGTGTGAGACATGCTTGGCTGATGAGTTGCAGCCCATCAACCACCTCAAACATATCTACCGGAGCGTCAGAGAGTATTGCTTGATGAGTAATGTAATATTTCCGTTGTTCAGATCAATAATTTGATTCACAGACCGCCAAGGCGTTGTACGGACTGTATTGTATCATCTATGAGACATATTATGTATCAACCATCATACCACTCATGTAATATTGTTTTTTGTAAATAGGATGGGTTTTTTGTAATGTCTTTGTTAATGATATCAAACATACATCATCTTTTTTACCCTTTTCCTTCTGTTTAATAAAACAGCTTTACAAATAAGTCACAATTGTTTTGCTTCAGTCTTTAGTTTATATGGCTTTTTAGTAATCCATTACCAGCATGTTAGACCTTGAATATTTCATTAATATATTCAGGAAATTTTGAAATTAATTTTTAATGCCTTGCGATAGATGTAAATATGTTTTTGTATTACAAGTAACGTTTTTAATACGATTATATTTAATGTGTAATTGGGGAAATTAACAATTTAAAAATGTGTCCAGTTTTTCTTCATCTTTTTTATTAAAATTAGGAAAGAAAGTGTTATTTGATGCAGGACAGTTTGAAGATCTTAAGTGGACAAGATTTCTATTGTTAAATGTTTGAAACACTCAACTGCGGGAACATTATTTAAGCAATTTGACTTAAAAATTTTGAAACAGAAATTTATAAAATACTAAAATGCAATTTCTATAACGAGAAATTAGGTACGAATGAAACGAGCATCATTAAGGGGAAAATATTTCATTAGTTAATTATATTAATTAATTAAACAATCTTTTAACAGTAAAATTTAATGCTTTGAGCAATTAAGGTCATCCTTTAATTTGTCTAGATACGATGAAAACTTCAGGAGTCGCAAAGATTTCAGTTTTCTTTGATGCGCGTATATTTGTTATAAATATCGTTAAACGCATTTAAGTTTAATGAGCATAAGTTTGAAATTATTTCATAAAACTTTGAATTTGATTTGGTATTTAATTAAATTTCCATAAATTATTTTATATATCTCAGACGATAAAACTATACTTATCATAAGGTATGCGAATCTAATTTTGTGTAATATTTGAATTAAAAAAGGGATGGCTGTTTGAAGTTTCCACAATAATATTTCGTATTTAAGTAGAAATTAAATTTCTATCCATTAAGTGTTAATAGAATTTTTAAGTTCTAAGAATAATTGTTAAAAATAAAGACTGTAACGCAATGATTCTCAAACTTTAAATATTTGCGACCCAATATTCAATAATAATTTTCATAGCGCCTCCTCCATACATAACAATGTTTTGCATTCAATAATAATGTGCATTAACGCTAAGGCCACTATAAGATTTTAACCCCTTAAATACCTCCGGTGTATATAAAAGTCATGCTCAGCCAGTACGTAAATTGCCACGAGAGTGTATATACTTTTTTCCTAAGTACCATCTTTTCTGTGCACTGCTATTCATAAAATTTTATTTGGATTAATGTAGGCTTATTCTATAAATGTATGGCTTATCTGCTGATGCTAAAAAATAGTTTCATGGCATCTTTTCAAACTTGATACAACCAGAGGAACTTCGCTGTTTTATTGATTCATCTTAGGTGAGATCAAAAGTAGTAAAAATGGAAAGAAATACAACTTTAACACTATTACATGCGGTATTGAGAAAATAAAAGGTTCAATTTATTTTAGTTTTGTTTCGGACCATATTGCCATCGGGTATTTTTGTTTTACGGCATGTGAGTATGGTGCACTTTCCTCTTTAGTTCTTAACAGATAAGGTTAATTATAGATAATAATAGGTAATGGATAGACTATAGGTTAATTTTTAGATAATAATGTTGAAGGTTAACCTCGAAATTGTCGAAAATTCATTTCTTATCATACTTTCTCACAGATTCATAATAGGTAAATTTAAGACTAATCTCCGAATTGGCGATAATTCTTCTGTTATCGTACTTTCTTCTTAATTAATAGCTATGGGTAAATTTATAGATAATGATATTAAAAGACTAATGCCAAAATTCGGGAAAATTCATTTGTTATCGCTTTACGACGCTTTGTTACTATATATAACATATTTCTCATCTCCTGTCACAATTCGTGCCAAGAATGTGTCATTTTTGTAATGGGGAAGCCAAAAAACGCAAGTCGAGATTCGTCCACTCCACTGCTTAGCTATCAGGTTATGTGTGAAACCCTGCAATCCAATTTTCTATTCAAACCCAAGTTAACCAGCCATCTCTCTAGAGCTGTCTGAAATACACCGGTGTCCAAAAGTTAAGCATAATTGATAGTTATGGGAATAAAGAAGGAACAGGAAATCAGAATGGCGGGAAACGTGATATGCGAGTGTAAAATGGTTATAAAATAAGGAAGCAAATCAAAAGAATGATAATAATTAATTTTATTATCCAAAGTAGAAGTTTGAAAGAAAACTGAGCATAGCAAGGATTCACAATTTAAAGAAAAAATGAAAGAAAACATTAAATAAAATACTGATGATGCAGTTTAATAAGGCGTGTGATCACCTCTGACAGTCAGGCACGCTGCACAGCGATTTACCATTCCTGCTATGAGATGATGAATGAGTTGGGGACTCAAACGGTTCCAAGCTTCTTGGAGAGCTCTCTTCAGTTCTGTAACACAGCTTGGTGGGTGAGAAAGGGCTGCAATTTGTCTCCCGAGCATATCCCCTACATGCTAGATAGGATATAAATCAGGGGAGTTCACAGGCCACGACATGCGCTGGATGTTTCCCGTTTTAAGGGAGTCATCAATCAGTACCGCTCGGTGACATGGCGCAGTATCATCCATGAATATGAAGTCAGGACCGACAGCATCTCGAAACAAGCGAACATAAGGCTCAAGAACTTCGTTTCTGTATCTTTGAGCAATCAAAGACCCCGTGTCAAAGAAATGGAGGTCTGTGCGGCCGTCCATCATGATACCTGCCCACACCATTACTCCCCTTGATGGAAAAGGATCTCTTCTGTTATGTTTCCCGGTTCAAAACGTGTTCCACAATCTCTCCAAATCGTTACATGCCGAGAATCACTACTCAGACTAAACTGGGACTCGCCACTGAACATCACATTGGCCCACTCTCCCACACTCCAATGTTGATATTTCAAACTCCAGTTCGAACGAGCGCGTTTAAGCGCAGACGTGAGGAGAATGCAAACTGCTGGTCTTCTGGCATACAGGCCAGCATGAATGAGTCTCCTGTAAACAGTTTGTCTGGAAATTCGTATTCCTGTGGAGACTGTGAGCGCCGAACCCAGTGGTCTGGCAGTACTGCCCCTCTGACGTCGCGCACTTATTACCAGATTCGGTCTTTGCGAGGGGTGTTGTGACTCTTGGTGAACCAGATACTGGTTGTTGGGTAACATCTCCCGTTCTTCGAAACCTCTGACACAGTCTTGAGATCACAGACTGGTCCACATTCAGAATTCGAGACACTTCGGTTTGTGAACGTGAGGATTCCAGCATTCCAACGATTCTTCCTTTCACAAACATGTCCAATTGGTGTCTTTGTGCCATCATTTACCTTGTTTGATGGTTAACATCGTTCCTTCACACAGCAGTTGCACGAAACTTGTCTGAACTGCCTATGCTGCGTGAATCGGTTTCTCCACGTTCCGACATGCGCCTGTGTTTCGCGCAGAACGTAGTCGACTGAAAAGTTTTGCATAAACCCAATGTATCTTCTTCACCTAATTAACGTCCGCAAGAAATTTGGAATAATTTTACGCATATTTACTCCATGTTTTTCGCATTTTACGATTTATGCTTAACTTTTGGACACCAGTGTACATTGAAAGTCCCCACTAATTCTGGAATGGTTGGGCTAATGGCTTAGTCAATATTGTCTTCGCCAACGTGTGATGGCCGTCCACTCTTAGCCTTAACTTGGCAGCTTCTGTTTCCTTCCCTAAATTCACTAAAACATCGATTACTTTGTTTTCCTCTATTGCCTCCTTCCCATATATCTCAGCCGTTGCCGTACGCGTTTTATTGAACTCGTATAACGAGTAATGACTCCCATGCTCCTTCTTGTTTTCCTTTTTTAACCTCTGATATTTTTCTGAGATGTTTAACTGTCTGAAACACAATGCATTTATATGTTAAACATCCACACGTTTGATTCTCCGACGATTTCGATCATTATAACGTCATGTGTGGCTCCAATTCCATTTCAAATATGGATATCGAAAAACGGGTGGAACTTTCTTATTCGATAATATATTTTTCATTAGATCATCAATCTATGAAAAACATGCATTGGCAAATAATCAAATCAAATGAAAATTTTCATAAATTTGAATTCTAGATTATAGCACTTCCGCGATCATGCCGTATTTATTTAATGCCACTTTTATAGTTTGTAGCAGTCCTCTGTTCGCGTTAGGATGTGTCGAGTAAAGAAAGAAGTATATATAAATCTCACCAACGTTCACTCGTATTAAATTTGAATCAAATAAGTTTGAACATATTTAATGGGATTGATAACTTAATTAATACTAATAGTTGTAATTACTTAAAATAAACACATGAATAAAAACGCACCCATTATATTCTCTGGGCTGTGATATTAAGACTGTAAGTCCTAAAATCAATTGCGTTGATAATACAAAATACACCTATCACAGATATAAACACAAACTAGCAGGAACACTCCGCAAAGATATCTCTCTCTTCGAAATCAAACCAATTTAAATAGAAGCTTTCATGTACATTAGTTTATGTTTATTTACAGAAAAGGTGCTCAAAAGAAACAATCCATTTAACGTGTTATCCTATAAGGATTAGCAGAAGAACCCGAAGAGAAGTCGTTACAAATTGTTTATAATTGTATAAGTTTGCTTATGATTTCTTTAGTTCATATAAGCATTACAATCCTTGATTTTTGTAACTGTATTTTAAAACAATCTTTAATTAAACCTCCGGACCATCTATACGTCTGTTAACCTTGATGAAAATAACATTTTTGCGAAGAAGGTCGTTCACACTTTATGGAAACGAATTTGTAATTTATTTTCTCGTTTGCAATTTGAGATAAAATTTTGGCATTTACAAAATAATTATCTGCTAATGCTTTACCTTGGTTGGAATGTAAAGTAAAATTTTTATTTTAGATATGTCTCCTATAATTAATAGATGGCTCGAAGGTTACATAACTGTGCTTTCCGAGGAGAAATATCTGTATAAACAAATTATACAGAGGATTAAAAATATCGTTTATTGCATTTCAAAAAAAATATATAATGTATTAAATATGAAAGAAAATAGGGTTAGCTGAAAGTAAAAATGTAAACGTCACCACAACACCACTTTCTGAGGTTCGTCGAACGCATGCAATTATCAAGAAAGTGAAGCGTCTGATCCTAAACGAAAATCCACCGACTTAAAGGTTCATAGCATTGAAACTAGGAATCTTTACCATCCCTGTAAGAAAAATCATTCATCAGATTTAAAGTTAAAAAATATGATTAAACCTAAAAGGCATCCTTTTTTTGAAAAATTGCTGAAAGAGAAATAATGGTAGAAAGTTATGGGAAAAACACATACCCACAGAAAATTGGAAATGTGTGGTAATACTCGAGGAGGTATGAGTATATGTAAGACTCTGTATTAAAAGAAGATCAATTTTCTATTGCTGAACTGACGGAAATAACCGTAAGAAAGGGCTTTTTCAGTGTTCAAAAAATTTCCCAAATGGATTCATATAGTTGAAGGATTTTGCTACAATGGCAAATTAAAAATCAAAAAGTCTCCAGTAAAGCCAAAATAAATTCACTCTACTATCAGCAGAACATTTTAGAAATAATTTTCGAAGAAGAAATTGCCTTATATTGAAAGGGTATTGATAAAGTTGAGCTTCATATGGACAAAGCACCTAGTCACCGTTCTAAGTCAACTGATGCTTATTTAGCAAAGAAAGAATAAGAAACAGGTAAACAGGTACTTATAAAATCACTTGTAACTTCTCAAATGGATGTTTGTGCTTTCGGTTTATTAATACGAGCTTTAAGGAAACGACACCCAAGAACTATGAATGGACAGAGGAATGGGGTAAAATCAGCATTCCAGTTCAAAGAAAAAGTTTACTTTTGTGAACAAGTCGAGCTAGAGCTATCGTCAAGAATCATGGCTATCATAGAGAAGCAAATCGTTAAAAAACATACGGCAATTATAAGCTGCTGTTTGTAAAAAATCCAACACAATGAAGGAAACATCAGAATTAAATGAAATTTAATGACCAAACGACTTGTATTAGTACAAATAAATGACGAAATTTTCAAAGCAATAAAACAATATTAAATGTCCGAAATCAATATTTGGAGTAGCCACTACGCACTGCATTAAGTGCTGCTATACGACGTGGCATGGAGACAAACAGATTTTGAATGTCTGTATTGCTTGTACAGGCAGCAAAAGTTCATCTTTTGAAGCTGCAGGACGTGGATCACGAGCGAGAAGCCAGCCAACCAAATCGCACACGCGCTCAAAAGGCGACATATCCGGCGAATAAGCAGGCCAAGGAAAATTTGCATGCGTTAGGCTGAACAGAGGTCTTGAAAAGTCTTTGCAACATGTGGGCGTGTTTTATACTGCTGAAAGATAGTTCCAGGGATACCGTGAAGGAAGGGCACAACTTGTACGACCCGGACGTACCTGTTGCTGTTGAGATTACCTTCAATTCGTAACAAATTGGATCTTCGATGATACAAAACCGCTCCCCAAACCATAACTCCGGCTGTTAGGCCACTATATCGTTCGCAACGTACTCTGGAAGGCAGCGTTCACCGGCATAGCGTCTAACAAGAATGATGCCATCATGGTCCAACAAATTAATGCGTGATTCAGCTGAAAAGACAATTTGGCGCCAATCATCTTGCCAGGCTCTGTGGTCATGAGCCCATTGAAGACGCTGCCATAGATGGTTTGCCGTGAGGCGGATCCTGTATAAAGGCACCCTTTCACACAATCCACGGTGCAGCAAAATTTGGCAAATTGACGAAGCCAGCATTAGTACACCTGTAGCAGTAGACCAACTTGCTGCCAATTGCCTGGAGTAAGCTGTACGGTCATTCACAGCAATGCGGAGCAGTTGTCGATCGTCGCGTGCTGACGTCATGTTCCGACATCCTCTGCCAATTTTTCGAGTTGTTCGGTGCTCGTCGGGTCCAGTGCTTCCAAACTTCCATCACTGTGGAACTGTTCCACTGCACACGAGCTCCTATTGCGTGATAGGAAAATCCTCCTTCTCGAAGGCTGATAATCTTCCCCCGTAAGTTGTTGGAATTTCTCCTTATTTCGTCGTGGGGGCATACTTAGGTCTAACTAAGCATTCAGCACTAACAAATAATCAATATCTTTTTTCAACGTCCCGCTATAGCACTCTCTATTTATACGCTTTCAGCTTCAGTTCAAAAAGTGCTACGCCCGCCACGCATGCGCTATGGCTATAAAACTTTTTTATTTTACGTAACATCCTATAATTGGTATTTAATGCAAATTTCATTTAATTTTGATGATTTCTATCATGGTGTTGCATTTTTTACAAACAGCTTGTAGATAAAACTTAACTATCAATATCGTTTCTATAAAGTGGGAATCACCTTTTATATATATATATATATATATATATATATATATATGGAAAAAATTTTATATAAAAATTAGAACATAACAGGGGATATATATATATATATATATATATATTTCTACGTTTTCAGAGGAATCGAGGTTTTAATCGAAATAATCATCTTATTTAATCCCTTATGCCGACGATAGAATTGTTTCTGGGCAAGTTGACAGTTGGTAGTCACATATAAAGTTGGAGGGTGACCTCTCATTTCGGATTGGCGGAAGGATTTCGAGCGCAATCCTCTCATTTGATTAAGATCTACTCGTTGGAAACGCCGTTGCCCATTCTGAAAGGGAACCTGTGCTGATGCGATGCCCCAGGATAAATCATTGGTCGATATTCTATGAATAAGATATGATTTAGACTTGGAGGTTTAATTGATGCAAGAGTTTGTTAGCTGGACAAGTTGTGTATCATTTGCTAATTTCAAGATAACAGTTTTAAGAATGTATATAAATAGTCTTAATTGATTTTAATTTTAATAAAAAAATTTTATGTTTAACTTTAATAAATATATTACTTTTTAGTTTTAATTTTAATATTTTTTTTAATTTGTATGTTAATAAATTTTAGCTTTTAGTTTTAAATAATTTAAATTTTTTTATTTAATCTAATTTTAAAAGAAATTAAAACAACACTCTGCAAATTTCTTTCTTCCTACCATCTTTGCCATAACCTTGGAATCGTAAATGGGGTGGTGGCTGTTGACTGCGATTTAAAACCTAAACCCTCATATCCTTCTCAGTGTGATCAAAAAGCGCTTACAAAATCCCTCTATTTATTGGAACTCCCTTCCATAGCAGAAGGCGGGGATTCATTGGTTTTTTCTTACGTGTCCTTTGAAACAATTACATAATTTCAACTATGATTTTTCATGCTAAAATAATGACATGGATAGTGTCCATTTTGGAGGCTCATGTCCTTAATATATTTTTCAATATGGGCTAGATGGTTGTGCATAGCATATCATTTGTATGTCTTAATGAGGTGCACCTACCGTGAAATTTACATAATTTTCAGGTGTTTCTATCTGCTGTTGCCTTTTCAATGTTAAGTAGGCATGCAGGATGTATTAATTAAACAGTTGCCAACTTTCAAGACAGCCAGAGTTCACCTAGATCATAGGTTCTCAACGTGGACAATAACAGCTCTTTGTTGGTGTTTGAGGCTTTCAGGGGGCAGTAAAAGACCCAGAGAAAAATAGGAGGTGTTGAGATTGTGACGGATCTATACGTGACTCTACTAATATCTTCTTTTCCCTTAAATTCAAAATATTTTTTCAACCAACCTAAATCGAGAAACCAAACGTGATTTATGTAAATGAGGAATATTATATAAATTCGGTTTTCGCGAGTTGAAGGAGAGTGAAGTAAGAGATTAAGTTAAGTTAAGTTAAGTAAAGTGAGGGAAAGGAGGAGAGCAAGTGATCTTTTGACACGTAGTTGTTGACAAGCTGATGTTGATACGTGTGATGTGTGCAAGTAGAGGTGGTTAGAGAAGATTTAAAAGCAGTGGAATTAAAGATTACAGAGCGTGGAGCCATCGTCATTTGATCAAGAAAAAAGTACCGGAGGTTTCCCGTTAACGATCCGATGCATTAAGGATTCAGGTAATGTACACTTGATTAAGTAGAAGCTGATTATTAGTGTGCGACGTAGTTGTAATTGAGCGTATTTACGCTATCTTAGATTCAATTGAGGGTCTGTAATATTATCCCCGTATTAGAATATCTCACCTCAGCACTCTACCATTGTTTATATACCTTAATTAGAATTGTGTTGTGTCTGTTTCATAATCATTAATAAGAAATAAGAAATAAAATTAGATTGGAATAATGTCTCTGGATTATTTAGTTCCTCCTACACATCTAGCCGGGTTTACAGATAGACAAGAGGGATCGGATGTAAGGGGTAACCAGAGGTTACCACAAGATGATACGGAATGGCTTGGGAAGATTAAAGAAATATAGTCTAAAAAAGACAAAAAACATGCTGATTATGTACTAACAAAAATAAACTTTAATACTGTTTATTTATGTTGATTGTACGTATTTAAATCATTTCTATATCACATGTACGAAAATTCACATATTCTAGTAGATCGGGAAGGGGATGAAAACCTTAAGGATTACATTGCGTTCAGATCTACAATAAAATGAATGATGTAGTGCATTTTAATTTCTGTAGTGCAAGTGTTATCTTTGTGAGCAGTAGGAAACATGTTTCGTCCACTGCATTTCATTACGTATATTATCCAAGTAACATAATTAAATATGTTAACCAGGAATTGACGTGTGATTCTTAAAAGGCTAAAACTGTCAATTATACAGATTTTGAAAGAAATAGTTTATTATCAATTACTTCGTGTCATCAAAATCCCTGCCTATATTAAAAACAAGTTAGCTAAATCTTTTATTCCACTTTTTAAGTGAAAAAGAAATGCAGTAGCGTTACAATCCCAACAATATACTACCTATAACTAAAATATATAACATTAAACATTTAAATATATTTGTGACAATAGCTATTTCAGATTCTCAAGTAAAAAAAATGGGGCTTCAGAAAAAAGTTAAATTAAAAAATATATTCTATTAGTAATAGAATATTTTTTTTTAAAATTTAACACTTGTTTTCACCATATATTATGTACTATTTTATTTTTCTAAAGTGGGAGGGGGTGGTATCGATATATTTACTAGAAAAGGTGGTGCTAGTTCAAAAAGGTTTGGGAACCTATGGCCTAGACGGTAGGAAATCACATAGCAGAGAATGATCAGGAACGCTTTCCTGATGCGGTAGGAATGGCACAAAAAATAAAAAAATAAAAGTACATAAATAAGAGGATAAAACATGTTTATTATTCATAGAATAATAGTGATGACTATTATTCATTGTCTTGAAATGGTGTACGAGAAAGATAGTGCTACGTAAACGGAAGCATTGTTTGTCCAGTGCGTTGACCCGCTTGATCGCTACACTTCACTTGTTTAAATTACTTCTTATGGGAGTACGTCAAATCACTTGTGTACGAAACTTCCATTACCAGTGCTGGGGACTTAGCAAATGTTAAGGAAGTCTAGGGAACTCCCAATATTTTTGCTGAAGTTTTATCTTCAATGCTCCGGAGATGTTAGTGTCTGTATCACAACCCGGGATCTTAATTTCGAACACCTTCTTTGATGAAGATACCAATCTCCTTCATGTTCTTTTTTTCTTTAATTTTTTGCTGTACTAAGGATAAAAACATGTTTTATACTTAAGAAATGTCCCATCTTTTTTTATGTTTCGTGCCATCACTACCGCAACAGGAATCCGTTTCCGATCATGCATTCCTGTGTCATTTCCCATCGTCGTCCTGAAAGTTTGTAACTTTGTACTGATACGCCCTGTATATGCTTACAACTGTCTTTGAATTTAATTCTCGTTTATGAACATAAGAGTTTGGTGGAAATCCTGGCTTTTAATTTTAAGCCCTACTTTACAAGGATAGCGTTTTGTTTCTGCTTCTTCCGAGTCTTAAAACTATAATAGAATTGATTGTAATCCCCCCCCCCAAGCATAATTTGTTTAAGGGATTTGCCTTGATTCGGGTCATGAACAATATCATAATTGAATTATTCCCTTCCCTTCAATTTGACAACTATGCTCAACTCTCAATATATATCATTATGCTGTTGTTGTTGTTTCTAATGCCACCTGTCTGACGGTGTCAAATTGAGGCACACGAAATTCATCGTGGCAAGGGGCTTGGGGTACGGGTGTCGTTAGCTTTTAGCTTTGAGCAGCGTGCAGGTGACTGTACGATTTGGCTAGGTTAATACACGATAGATGGCGAAACCACCTATTTCCATCTCCACAATTTAGGCATGGAACTGGAGGGGAGGGAAATATTCTTCAGCCCCCGGCACCCTTGATTGCTGCTGTGATCACCCAGAAGACTTTCGCCCTCACTGATTTAACGAGTACGTACTCCGTGTGTACTCGGAGGATATTTGGTGGCATCGGGCATCGAACCCAGGCCTTCCGGTATGGAGTCCGATGCTCTAACCACTAGGCTACCCAGGACCTATCATTATGCTTATATACAGAATCTGAGACCAATTAGTCTTCTCCAATATATCCATTACATTTATAAAAATGGCACTTTTGACTGTATGTATGAGGCCTTTTTATATGCATTATACATCCAAAAGTAAATGTATTGTTTTGGAAACAACATTTGAATAAAAACATTATTGATAATATTTTTAAGCATCTATTAGTTTGTCAAGTATGAAATGGGGCTAAAAATGCACATAATTGAATACGATTTATTTCCTATAAAAACGTTTTATTTTAAATCAACGAATGCACCCATATATTATCGGTACACTTTTGCCTTTTTTTGAGACAAAAAGGCCTCGTGCGGCATGTGTTCGAGCATTGGAGTGCAGAAGATTTGGAGTCACCCGATTAACTAATTTTGTCTGTTTAATCATGACTTCTCATCATTTCGTCTAGTTGATAACAGTAGACATCCGCCGTGATGGATGTGCCAGATTCCATAAAGCTGTGGGGATGACACCTGAGCCAGACCCCCAAACAGTGACCATCAGCTTCTTCTGATAGATGTCTCGTTTCGGACAGTGTTTTGATGGTTCATCTTTGTCCAACCATTGCGCTTAACGCTTACGATTATCGTACAGGATAAATTTTTTCATCGCACTAACAATTTGATTGAAAAATAGTTACGCTTTGCTGCGGAAAACAGGAGAAAGACACAGATCGAGTCTTCGTTCCTTCAGTGCATCAGTCATATCATGCGGTATCCCCTTGTCTCTTAACCGATTTGTGCCAAATGAGTCAATATTATTTGCTTTGATACATTGTACATTAATGATAATTCAAGGGCGCTTTTGGTGGAATTTGCTTCCACGGTGGCTTTCATGACGTCATTATTCACCTGAATCTTGGGTCGGCCATGTGGTTCATGAGACAGGTCGAAATTTCTTAAACTAACGGGCTACAGTCGGGTTTGTAGCCCCTTGAATGTCGAACACACTAGTGATATTGGCAACCGTCTGCCATGTTGTGGCTCTACGGTGGAACTCATACTTCCTCAACACACGAATTTCGCTGATTTCCATGGTCTCACCAAATCGCCTATACAAAAGAATAAAAAATACAAATTTTTTCAAACTGAAATATGCATTAAAAATAGGAAAATATGTACCTTTCACACAAAAAACAAATTATGCTAAAATACGGCATCAAAATGAGGTTAAATGTGCAATTGAAATAAAATAACATGAACTTTGCTCCATTTTATGCTTGACAACCTAATGCGTATATTAGAAAACTTAGTTATGTATTAAGTATTCTATCTTTTACAAGGAAATTTAACTATTAAAATTGATTTAAAAAAGCTAGAAAAATCAGTGCAATAACTATAGGTAGCTAATTCATAATATGTGGTTTAAATAAATTTGTTTCACACATTGAAAAATTAACTTCAACAAGTCCAAATATGAGTCAGTTTCTTCCCCGTAATGTAGTAAAAAATATTATACCATCTACCGAAAAAATATCCTTGAAAGTATACATGTTTTATACGTCTTTATTTTTCATATCTTCAAAAAACAAATCAACCTAAAAATTCCACTTGGCAGCAGTTTGCCAAACGGAACCATAAACAAAAAGACTACAACAACAAATAAAGGGAATCAATTCTCCTTCCTTCTGCGTGAATCACATGAATCTTTCATGAAATTTCAGAATTTGGTGTTATAAGCTCTGTAATAAAAATGGCTTCAAAATAAACTTCAAGTATCTGGATTTATGCCACAGTAGAGGATGCCTTACGACTTCCCGTCCTTGAAAATTGGACTGATGGCAAGATAAAACATATTAAGGTATCCGACTACCCTAAAATTGTGATATTAGCCAAAAATTGACAAATATTTTATGATTTTATTTTATAGGCCGTCTTATTAGCATTTTAAAAATCTTAAATTTATTACTTTCCGTTCATTAGATCAAAAACTACAAGTATTTTAGTAAAAGCAGATGCTATTACACTTTAAGCAAGCTCTTCTCTCTCTCACTCTTTCATACTTTAAAACAAGTTTTACTCGAGAATTGTTTTATTTAAATGATCAAACGAGGGGGGAGGGAGACACAGTGATTGCTCAAAAAGTTTTGAAAATAATTAACTAAATTTTTTTTGTATGGTCTGTATAATAGTAGAAGAGTTTTAACATTTAGATTTATGTTGAATCACTGTTTTATTACAAAATTTACAGTCCCTTATGTTAATATTATCTTTTTTTAAAGCAATTTCATATAATAACTGAGATAAATTGCTCTGGTTTTTGTAAAAATTAAAATATCTCTTATCCATTTCAAAAATGAATAGCATGGCAACACATCAGAAATGAAAAGTTGAAAATTGGTTTTATAAACTTTCGGTACAAAATGGGCCACGCTTATGCTATTTTTTGTAAATTTTTACGCATTTTTTCCCATTTTAGTAATAATAATTTCTTTTTCTCTTCTTAATGTTAGCATATTTTTGTCAAAATGTCTAACCAAATCTAAAAACAACAAAAAAAAATCATCCCCATATCTCCATTTTTTTAAAAAAAAGTTGTCGCAAGTAGTCGGATATTTAAGTCATTTATTGGATACATCATTCCAAACTTTAGGAAAAAGAAATAGTATACTTCGGTAGAGCTACAATCCTATATGTTCATGAGAATGTCATTTCTGTAAATAAACAATATTTAGATGTATGTAGATGTTTTTTATGCTCATTTTTTTTTTATTTTTAAAGCTCTCGTTTTCGTATCCGGCGTATAACGCGTGCCCGTAAATTTCGGTCTTATTTTTTGTGTTAGAAGTACGCATTATACGCGGATTTTACGGTAATGAGCAAAATTTTTTAATGCAGTGCAATGCACTGAATCGTATTATCAGAAGGGTGAGAAAGTTAAGTTTTTCAAATTATTTTATTATAAAATTCGCATTCGCGTGTATATACAGGGTATATCAATACAATGAGTACAAATTTTATGGACAGATAGTGTACAACTAAACGACGGGAAATTAAGGTATTCGACTACTTGTGACAACTTTAAAAAAAGAAATGGAGGTATGAGGATTTTTTGGAAGCAGAGCTAGTATAAAGCGCTGAATGAAGGGAAGTTGACAATACTTCTGTTCAACGTGTCACTCATCTCTCCTCGTATTCTTTGGGGTATAGGAGACTGTTTAAAGCGGCAGCTCCTTTGTCGATCCTCACCAAGGAGGAAAGAAGGGTAGTGATTCATTTTTTTTGTTCGCAGTCATTCAGTGCTGGATGCTAGCGATGTTGCCTAACCTTGGAAAGAGAAATTACAGAAGTCCCAAAACTTTTTGACTTTTCCTCGTATTTGAATTCATTTATAATGTAGATTATATTACAAAATACTTAACTATTTAAACAAACTCTCGATAAAATATAAATTCTAATTGACGATAAACTTTATTGCAGATTATATCTTAGCTCAATATATAACTCTCTTAGCTTAAGAAATATATATAATGTGCAAACTAATTCATGCGTTTATAAAATAAGTTAAATAGAGTGGATGACTGAACACGAGTTTATGATCAACAAAATCAGTTATTTTTATTTTTAAATTATATTATATAAACTAGCTGTTACCCACCCGCTTCGCAGGGTATTTCATGATGTTTTATAAATTTTTGCTGGTTATATATATGAATAAATTATTGATATTTAAGTCCTGCATTAAGAATTCGATTGTATTTAAAAATATACGCCCCTTACGCCACTTCGGGGTCTATTTTCACGAAACGCATTTTGTGGCGTATCTTTATTCTATGAGAGGAATCTGCTTACCAAATTTCAAGACTGTGCATTTAATAGTTTAAAAATCGGAATAATTATTTATATCTCCCCTTAACACCCCTTGTGGGTCAATTTTCCCCAAACCCATTTTGTAACGAATATTTACTCTATGAATGAAACATGCCTACGAATTTTCAAGCTGGTAGGTCAAGTAGTTCAAAAACGAAAATATTTATCTATCACGCCCCTTAATCCCCCGCAATGCTACTTGGGGGGGGCTATTTTCCCAAAACCCATCTTGTAGCTGATCTCTACTCTATGAAAGGAATCGTTTACCTAATTTCAAGATTGTACGTCGAGTAGTTTAAAAATGGAAACAATTATTTATAACGCCCCTTAACCCCCGTAACGCCGCTTACGATTCAATTTCGCAAAAAATCAGTTCTTGGCTGGTCTCTACTCCATGAAAGGAACATGTCTACCAAATTTCAAATCTGTAGGTTGAATAGTTCCGGAGATATCGTGATTAGTCAGTCAGTCAGTCAGTGAGTGAGTCGCTTTTCTCCTTTATATAAATAAATGCATTAAATTATATATTTTCATAAACATTCCATACAAGATATTTTCTTTTGTTAGGGGACTGTTGTATATAAATTTACATAAGACACTGATAATCTGAACAGAATATTAATTTCTTAATGTATTGAAAATATTAATTCTCAAAACTAATTATAATAAATTTTTGAGCTAAAAAAAATGTCTTCTTTTAAAAGTATATTTGAAGTAATATAATTCATGACATTAATTTAAAAAATCATAGGAAATTTAATGCAGTTTAGTAGTAAAAACAAATGTTCCCCATGAATATTCCTCAATTTAAATTTGAATATGTAATAATCCGAAACATGTCTGGAATTTTTCAGCAATATTCGTCATTATTCTAATTTTCATTGGAGTGTGTGAGCTGCATTTCTAAAGATTCTTCTTTTTGTTAAAGAGGGAATTTATTTTAAGTAATATAGAATGCATTAGGTGGATTAATTAATTTTCTAATTAGAAAATAATTAATTAAAATTAGTTTTTTTAATATTTATTTATTAACACCTTTAGCGCCACCGGCGTGTGTATGTATGTATCTCTCACAACTAGTACCTTAAGTGCCACATACGTATATGTACGTCTTTTCGAAGAATTAACTTTTCTTTGCTCTGCTATCACTAATATTTATTCCAAAGGCTTTGGAATGCATTGAAATGCCATTGGCATGTTTACGAAGGATTTACTTTTTTCAAACAAAAATTTCTTAATGATTCGCTTTTTTTCACACAATAACTTTTAATACAAATAAAGAATAAATAAAATAAACAATAATAAATAATAAAGAAGAATAAATAATAATAAATAATAAAGAAGAATAAATAATAATAAATTTAATAAGTTAAGTACACAATGCAATGAGGGATATTTTGAGTTCCAGTCTTAATTTTCAAAATTGTTTAAATCAACCATCAGCCTTTGCTCGTAAATATCAAAAAATATTGTAAAACGATAAAAAAAAAAAAAAAAACTAAAATAGTGAAATATGTTTAGCATGTTTACTTACAAATTATTACTTCAATTTTATTTTAATGTTTCCTAAAATGTCCGTAAATAGCTTATTAGAATGTGAACAATTTATATCTTTGCCCCTTTAACAACGTATATATTCATCTCACTAAAACCGGTTCGTTACGTATTCCTAAAATATATATACGTTTTTTTAAATCTGGTTCTTTTCTTTACAATGTTATCAGTTAAACTATTTCAAAGGCTTTGGAATGCTTTGATAGTGTCTGTGAAGGATTTGCTTATTTCAGGGAAAAACTTCCTTGTTTATTCCTTTTCCCCCAAAAAACGCGTGCCTGCGTAAAAAACGATGACACCGGGAAAGCGAACTGCATAACATTTAATCCGCAAGGGGTGAAGTACATCTCTAGTAATTGGTATTTCTACCAAATTTTTAGAAGAATGTATTTTCACTTCTATACTTTCGGCAAGACTGTTTTCACCCTTCCTTGCAAAGCTTTAGTTCTTCCATGAGATGTTGGAAAGTAATAGGAAGATAATGGTTTATATAGTCACCATTGTAGTTTGAAGTTTAAAAGCCCCTACTTGTCTAAAGAGTGGTTATTTAAATAAATTTAGTAACCGAAATTGTGTTGAGAATTATCTGTTAATTCCAGTTCAAAGATTTAGTATCATTAAAATTTATTCCTCTGTAAGTTAAGAGATTTTTACTTTATAAACTGAAAATAACTGTAATTATCAAGATAATTTACCAATATTGACCGTCACATTTCCATATGGCAATAAATTAACAGAATTCAATCATTAAATAACGCTGTTAAGACGTTGGCTGATTATTATCATAGTATTTTTAAAATAATTTACCAATCTAGGAAAAGTATATAGAAGAAAAACGACCTACCCAATCATCATACTATCTTTGGGTTCCTTAAAACTACAAACCTAAAACTGAGCAAGCCTATTTCTTTTGACGAGTAGAGATTCACTAAGAACGGATTTTAGGGATACAATTAGTACATATACGCATTACGGATACAATTTCCCTATTTTGAACTATTAAAACTGCAGATTTAAAACTTGATAAGGACGGTTTTTTTGGTGAGTTAAGACCCACTAACAATTATTTTTGCGGAAATCGACTACCCAAAGTTGATAATTAACGCCTTAAGGTATGTGACAACCTTCGGAGCACTTTTTTTGAAATATATAAATTTTCCACTAAATAAATACATTTTTAATTGAAGTGGGGCATAAAACTTGGAATTCAAGTACAATTTCCACAAAATTAAAAATAATTTTGGATATATTGAGAATTTTGAGTGAAATTTTAGTGAAAAATTGCAGTTACGGTAAGACTTGCATTGAAAATTATAATTAATATATTCAAGTAATATTTATACAGTACATAAATAGTATCATTATCTGTGCTTATAGCTATAAGATTTGTAATATTTTTGAAATATGTCATTTTTTATGCAAGAACTCAATTTTTTACAAAACCTAATGTTATTTTCTCACAAAAAGTGCAATAAAATACATAAATATGTACATAGAGATTAGATAATAGTCTAGACTAGTGTGGGGATAAATCTAAATAAAACATTTTATGAAAATTTCAATTCAATATCTTAAAAATAAATTCTGTAGTAAACTTTACCATGAAGCAAAAAAAATGAAAAACATAGTTTCTCAGAAAATGCATTTAAAGATTTTAATACAGTATAAAAAAATTTCTGCTAATTTTTCATTTTTTAAACTCACCATATTTATAGATCAAGATCTGTTTAGCTTCAGGTTCAACTAATCTGGACATTTTCTTAAACTTTTGCTGTTTTATATACTATAACAATTGACGTTTTTAATGAAATTTTGATGAAAAATTGCAGTTACACAAAATTCTAATAAATGTATTCAGATAATACTTACACAAGAGGTGAATAACCTCTTTATATGTGTTAGGAATTAAAAGATTTGTAATACTTTTGAAAGTTTTTTAACTATGCTAAATTTTATGCAAAAACACGATTTTTTAAAAAATCAATGGGTTTTTTTTATAAAAAAGCAATGAACTACATAAATATACACAAAGAGATTTGATTTTGATTCATAATACAGATATAACAAAATAAAACGTGTTTTGAAAATTTCAATTCAATATCTCTAAAATATTTTGTGTAGGGATCTACTTCCGGTTTTGTAAACTCCACTTCCGGTTTACTAATTATGCTATAACTTTGCTTCTAAATATCCTAGAAATAAAAATAGAGTGTTTTTGGAATCTTAAATGTATGGGTTATAAGATAAAAGCACAAAAGAAATTTCGAAAGTTTTCACCAAAACGGCGAATTTAGGGTAGTCACATACCTTAAGAGCAGTGGGCTTATATATACGTCCTGCTATACTAGCGCGTAAATGGGTGAATTTTGTAACTTTTCTACAGCCAGTGCAGGTGTCAATAACAAACTTTAAATCTACAATTATTTTTTTTTTTTTTTACATATCGGATCATAAATAGGCTACATATAGAAGCATCGATTTGGTATTGAAAAGTAAAATCGTAACATATTCATATTTAATATATACCCTTCTCTTGTAGAGAAGTGTTAAACTATATATATATATATATATATATGGAAAAAATTTTATATATAAAATAGAACATAACAGGGGGAAAAAAATATATATATTACAAAAATATACAAAAAATAGATATTAACCTAAGATAACTATAGTCATGATATAATAGTTTTAGCCACAGTAATACTAGAGCAAACTCCTGGCCTTAGGAACCCGGATTGCAGGTTTAAGCAATGTTTTTCGGTCATCCAACCTTCACCTGAATTTGCCAATACTCGGGTCATAGGAAAAGCAAGAAATTTCTAGAGAAGCTTAACTATTACTATAAATGAAACCATATATAAAACGATAATATTATAGCCTGTAATAAATACTAACATATTTTAAAATCAAAGTTAAAACAATTAGATAAAGGCTTACCACGTGAGTACTGCAAAACATATTCCCGGACAATGGACAATACCAGTAATGCATAAAATTCTTAATTTTTGATAAAATAACATTAATACTATATATATACACATTTAAAAACTCTATATTTTGTTTTAAAATTTATAGAAAATAAAAGTACCACCCAGTATATATATATATATATATATAATAATAATTATATATATATATATATATATATATATATATATTATATATATATATTATATATATATATATATTAATAACTTTTAAATTATTTAATTAAAATTATTAATTTTTAATGTACGTTATTTAATTTAAAAGTTCAGTTTTGCAAGAGTTTTTTTTATTCTCTTATCGAAGTAAATTAAAATTAAATATTAGAATTACAAAGAATTTACTCAGTAAAAAATTTTTAATTTCTTATTTATAAATTCTCTTGTGACATGGCATGCTTGAAAAAAAGTCATAATTTCTAAACTAAATGGTAAAAGTAAATAATATTAAGGTTTCAGTTTAAACGTATCACTTTCTAAACATAACTTAATAATTAATATATTTTATACGATTATAATGGATACTTCATTTATCAAATTAGTTAAAGTTAATTGAAACGTAGCAAAATAACCACTTAATTAATTTTAAATACAAATAACTTTGTTTTTATCAAAATAAATCTTCAATTTTTTAATTAAAAATTTTATTTATCAATGAAAAATATTTTTTGATGATATTTCGCATACAAACTCAGTGAAACAATTATTCTTAATTTAAATCTGAGTAATTATTATTCCTTTGTTAATGAAGTCCTGTGTAATTGATACTTTATCTTTCTTTAATTACTAACTTTCTACGCATTTCTGTACAAGAAGAAAAGTTCTCAACATAATTGCAATTAAGTAATGAAAACAAATTTTATTAACAAACAAGGTATTGTCTGAAGCTTTTTTTTCTAAACACTGAATTAGAAAAAGGAAATAAAAGCTATAGTTTGAGAAATTTATGTTTTTGAAAAACATAGTTGGCAGCCGAAGAAAAATATTAAAAGTTTTCGTAAGTGATAAGATTTGTTTAATTTTTATTTACCTAGAAACTATTAAGAAGTTCATGAAGAAAACCAATTTTCTAGACTTTCTAGATAGTGTCAATTAATTTTCACAGAATAGTATATTTATTTCATTAATTGTAATTTAAATTAATTGCTTTGAATTAAGATCCAGCCAAATTGGTACTTTCAGTAGTACTTAAAATCAGCAAAATATTTATGAAAATTTATCTTGCGTTTTTCTTAAATATTTATCTCAATAAAAAAGGCACGCTAAGGTTTTAAACTAAAATAATCATAAGTAAATAAAAATAATTGATATTAAAGAATATACACACATTTTTTAAAGAAAATAAGTATTTTAAATTGTTATACTAAATTAAATTCGTTAGGTACACATGAAATACCATCGCATTAATTATAAAAATAAATAACGCGTTTAACAGGAAAGTTTCTATTTTTAAAGTAGTTATTTACTAGCAGTATTCAATATGAATAATCTGTATAAAACTAATTATATTTTGAGTAATTAATAAACTGATGACAAGTTGAAAGAAAGCACTTAATGTAACTCAAAGAGTCTGTATGTAAAATCATTATATTGAATAATTTTATTTTTATTCCTTGCTTTATGCATTTACTCGGCTTTATGCATTTTACTTATTTTTTTGAGTGTTATCAATCTCTTCAATTAATTAACGTATATAGTGGACAGTCTTATTTAAAAAATTTAAGTAAACACTTTTAAGCCTTTTAGTCAAATGTTAAACAAATACTTGCAGTGTCACGGTATTTTTGCATAGCACAAAGAGATTTTCTCATAGATAAACTATACTAAGCGTGCTAAAATACTGAAACAATAATGTAAAACTTAATTATATAGTTAGAATAAACACGGTGTATACAATATCAAAAGGCAATTTAACAAGAAATCTATATGACATATGAGTTTTTAACACTAATTGTTATTTGGCACATGTCAAAATCTTTTTAGTCTTTAAACATTTCTTTACAAGTAGGGAGACAGTTTTAACTGATTAAAACTAATTATAAACATCTTCATGTTTCTGAGAAATCACGGACATACAAAAAAGGTTTTCTATTTTTATAATTAGCGTGAAAATCAAGGTTTGAGGGGAAAATATTTGCTAAAAGGAAACATTTTATATGGAATATATACGATACGTGTGTGTCAAATACAAACTTTTCAGTTCCTGATATTATTTCATAAAATCTATCTAACCAGAATTAAAAATAATAATACCTTCTTTTTAAGTGTTTTCTAATAATAATTCCAGACTTCCGAAAGATTTAAATACGTTCAACGATATCCTAGATACGGATATGCAGTCGTTGTAATCGTATAAAAATCACAGGATCTAGTTTTAGGAAATAGTTGGATGGTATATAATAACAAGCTAATTACATATTTTTTCTATATAGATGTTTATTATTTGTTAAAAATGTACCAAAAGTGCAATTACAATTATCAATGTACCTAGGAACTGTTTATCTATGAACACATTAATGTATAATATTATACAGTATACATACTCTTTCGCAAAAAAAAAAAAAAAAAAAAAAAAAATAAGCAGTAAACAAAAAAACGGTAATAAAATGAAAATAATTTATTGAGAAGAATTGAAACTTTTACAGGCACTGAACAGTAGAGGCAATGCTCCGTAAAACAACACAGGGTATCTAAAATTCGTATTCAAATAAGCAGCGTGAAAAATAATGTTATATAAAAAAAATTTTAAGCCAATTCCTACTTATATCAACAAATTTTTTTTTTTATTTTTGTTACTTTTTTATTAAATAGTTACAATTAATATAATTAAGTATATACATAGGTCAAAATCACACAACATTAATTTTGGCAATTAATTTTTATTAATTATCTTTAAAGTATCTTATTGTCGTCCAAAACAAGCGTGTATATAAAATTTCATTTCAACTGAATGCTTTGAAACGTCAGGAAAAAAAATATTTTAATGTTTTGATCCAAATCGCTAAAAATGCACCCAGTGTGGATGTATCTGTAATTCATTGAAATATTTAATTTCAGTGAATTAATTTTAAATAATTATAATTTAATTGTCGTATTGTTATCCAAAACAATAGTACATAGAAAATTTCAGAAAAATTGAGCGCTTTAAAATGTGAGAAAAAAACTTTTTCAAGTTTTGGCACAAGTCGCCAAAAAGAATGCCAACGTGGCTGTATTTGTAATTCTTTGAATAATTGGTTTTAATCAATTGATTTTTATTAATTATCATTAAATTACTGTTTTGTCATCCAAAATAATCGTGTATATAAAATTTCAGCTCAATTGGGTGCTCTAAAATGCATTTTATTAACGACTGAAAATTTGAACATGTTAAATATATATGTTACGGTGAAACACCGAAATCTGGAGAATGTCGACTTTCACCGGTGAATGTCAACATTCACATAGTCGCTTGGTGTATGTCCGAAATATTTGCTAAATACCCTTATTTCTGACTTACACCGGTAAATGTCGACATTCACCATGCACTAATGGTGAATGTTGAACTAGTCCAAGATTTATATTTTTTTCTCCGTAATTTTCAGTCGCGATAAATTTTTCGCCTCTCTTTCTGAGAGGTATGACTAAGAACTTATAACACACAGTACATTCAAAATGAGAAATGAAAATAATAGAAGTTAAAAACTTACTTAATTATACAGTACGTTCTAATTGAGAAAATAAAATAATAGTAATAAAAAAGAAACGAGCCTTACAGTAGTCGCATACGATGTGTAACATCTGACATGTTATCGTGGTAAATTCGCAATAGCAACTTAAATCCTGAAAAAAATGAATCGAGTATGATTGGAAATAATTTTCTATGGAATCTTTAATGAAAATTTTATTTAATTAACACAAGGGTAATGCAAAAATAATTATTCTTGTTCAATTTGGGGAAGAGCGGTAATGATAATTTATGATAACTAAAATATGACACATATGCTTGTGTTTTCAAAGTATTTAAAAACCGTTGTGTGTGTGTGTGAAAAATAGCGCCAATAACAGTACCACTGTTAGTTGTTCGATTTGTGTTCATTTCGAGCTTGAATTCATCATTCAAAAAAGCTCTGAGTGGCTCGGCTTCTAGCAAACTGAAGTTAACTATAAAATCACCACTCAAAATCATGGGAAGCGAGTGATAGTTTAAAAAAAAAAGAGCAGAACCACCTTCGGTGCATGGTAAAAGTAAAAAATGCAGGAAATCTTTAATTTTTTGAACCGTTTGATTCGGAGAAATGTATACAACCACCAAAATCACTGTTTGTCCATTTTCAAACAAGCATTTTGCCGCACATATGTCCCCAATATCTTGACTAACAATACCCAGTCCACTTACTTGCTTGACGATAAGTAATATCCATATGTCCAGCCACAACATGTGAGTTGTTCTGTTTACGATAGATTGCAACACCAGCTGCTCTGTGGCCCGGTCGTTTAAATTGTACGCAGCAATGGAAGTCAGGTATCGAAACACGTTCGTCATTGTTTAACCACTTCTCTGATCCCAAAGAGAGAAAACAAAAACAAAGATCCCACAGCCTAGACCGCAGGGGGTGGGGATGGGGGCGGAGCCCCTCCCGAATGAAGGAGAAAAAACAGAACTTCACTGAATAGCGCGCGCTTCCTCAACTTCCTTTTACGCATTTCCGTCCCTTTTCACGAAATCACTCCCACAAATCTTCAGCAATCGAGAGGAAAGATGTTACACATCAAAAACTTACTAAATTATATGATTCAAATCTTATTTATTGCAGAAACTTAAACTATTATGACACTTTGAATTGCACAAGAGGCCCTTGCTTTTACAACTGCATTTATTTGTGGAACACTTCCTTTTGCAATGACAGCGTGTAAGCCTTGCCCACCATTTCTCGAATTAGCTGCAGCTGCTTCTCTCAGCGAAATTTCTTTAAAATAAATCTCATCTATGGAAAGTAACTTTTCTTTACAAATTACGAACTGATTACGTGTGTAAAGCTGCTTGAGGGTACCATTTTCATTTGCAAGTTTATAGAAGTTGGAGTCTTTACTGCAAGGGAGAAAGAGATTCTCAAGCTCCTCTCTTTTCGACCTCCACCAGAGCATATCTGTGATTGTCGTCATACACCGGTGAGGGTCCAAAAATGTACAAGAATGTAATGAAATATTCCATCTTTCACAGACGTATTTGGTGTTTGTTGACATTCACTGGTGAAAGTCGACATTCTCCAATTTCGGTCTTCACGGTAACATATATATAAATAAATATATAGAGAGGGTAAACTAATAGTAGGAATTGAAAAAGGAGTAGTAGGGAATCTGACTCTCTTTATGGGAATTGCAGGCTCGATTTCAAGGATTCATAACTGCAAGAAAGTCGTCAAGCGCATTTTGTAGTATATGTGCACATTCTTGAAGATATGGTATGAGGTCATTGAGATTTCAGGAAAGATGCACATGACACAACACGTCACTCGAATATATACCAGACGTGCTCTTTTGACTTCAAGTCGAGCGAACGTCCCATAATTTCCATATCAGTTTCATAAAATCCGTGTATTGTTTGACAACATACAATCTTTATGTAATCATACATTATAGTCCATTAAGATAACATCTGGACTCATGGTTGTCAGATACTGACGAACATCTGGGTCAAGGATTGTATTCAGTTAAAAATTGCTGTAACAAAACCGAAAAAATATGGAAAACTGTTCGGTCACCGACTAATGTTCTGACCCAAACCAAGACACCGGCACGACTGCACCAGTCATTCAGTGATATCGGCAGTTTTTGATTGAATTACTGGAACTTTTAGATTCGTATCCATTCGGGAATCGTTTTTTTATACAGAATCGAGACTCTTCGGGGTACAATACATTGAACTATTGCAGTGGTGTCCAATGCATGTGATTAATAGGTTTCTGTAGCTGAAGCCTTATGTGATATGACGCCTATTGTACTCGAATTGGCTGCAGTCTGAAAAACAGGTGTCTTTCAAGCAGCCATTGGCAAACAGTTCGTCAAGATGTCTTTATTTCTGATGATGTATTAACGTTTAATGTAACTTGGCAGGTTGAGCTCAGCTGATAACGCCAAGAGTGTTGATACAAATAACGATTTTCATGGGTTGTTGTAACCCTGGGACACCCACTAAGAGATCTTCGTGACACTATGCTCATTTTTAAGAAACTTCACTTGCGTCTGAAGGTAAAAAAATTGACTTTTGAAGTCTCCAATAATTTTTTTTTATTTTCACGCAATCTTCGATGGTCGTACTTTTGTAGGGTTTCATTCGATTGTGTATCAGTGTATGTTTTCCCTGAAATGACATTCAAGACTCATTGTAAGAAATTTGGAACGACGAAATGAGGAAATGGTTAGATATATGTAACATCCACCAAAACGAAAGAAATATTAACTGCTGAAATTATCTGCTTTTATATATCTATCGCATTACACAGTCTTACGTGTGGTTATGCAAATATTTCACTGCGGAACTGCGTTCGCATTTCACTCTAAGCTATATATGGAAGTTTTGCTGCTGTAACCTTTCTTCATCTAGAGTTACTCTAATTTCACTGTTTGGTGCTTAATTTTCGGGACAGAATGTTTTTCCTTTTTTAGTAATTACATAATATTTTGCAGTAGTAAAATGTGGTAAGAAATCGTAGTTCCATTGATGATGAATATATTTAATAGAAATGATGTTTTGTGCAAAATTTAGCTGCATTGTATTCATCAGTATTTTTTACAAAGATCCTGAGATTAGGATATGATGGCATTTAAAATCGATAGCTCATTATTATAACAGGAAAAACTTTCATAACTCTTTAAGAAAAATTATTCTAATGCTAAATATACTTACTTTCTTAAATATTCTTACTTATTTTTGTAAGTACCGGGTAACACTCTGTCTTCAATAAAAAAAATACTATATGTACTAAGCAAACGATTTACTGCGCTATCTTTTAACTATTGCAAATTATATTTGGCTCAAATGAATGTGGCACCGTCTAAAACCTCGTTCTTTAAACTTTTTTGATCACGTATTATTAAAATAAAAACTATTAGAAGCTGTTATTCCTCATATTTATGTGTGAGTAAAAATAAAATCCAAACTTATTATTTTTGATTTAGTTTTAAACAATATACACAAACTTAAATTAAACTATAAATTCACATTTAAATAGATCCTAGTGTCTTTGTGTGCAGGCTGTTTAAAGCTTGTGCATCTATGATGTTGAAATTTAAAGATACTAATGAAACCAAACGCAGTAGCCCACGTGACAACCACACATGCACATGATATACGAGACAAACACTCGCAAGTAATCGTGAGCTGATTTCTTTGGCGTGCACTCAAGTATTACCTTGGGTATTCTCCTTTGAAAACATTGTGACACATGAGAATTTGAACATTGTGACAGTCTGGAATATGCAAGGAACCATGGATTTTGGCATCTCATGTATTTGCATGCTGTTTTCCGTTTGTTCTTCGCATGATATTTCACACACATTATTCAGGAATCTCAATTTTGTTCCAGCTCTTAGAAACCTTACATTCTACTCCCTCCATCAGATTTCCTTTTGCGTGAACCAGTGTGTTTTCTTTACAAGCCATTGAAATAAAGATATTCCTTTAATACATTATAAGCAATAACAAAATGCCGATAATTCGAGTTATTCCCATCTCTTAAATAATCTCAGAGCTGCTGTTGTCGAGTATGCCAGACACTGAAATTAGAAATGGGGCTTTCAAAATCTATCTTCAAGAATTATATTTGGTGTTTGACCTCGAAAGCCATCTGAGGTATAGTATCAAAAATTTCTAGTTCATTTACGTCTTGAAGAGCTGGTAGAGTATTTAAGAGCGTATAGCAACATTTGAATATTAAATATATGCAGTAAATCAGTTATTTTTAAATTGTAGAGCGCTCTCTGTAGACGGCCGTGGTAATACTGCTGGATGCAAGCACATCAAAAAATCGAAAAAAATATTTTTAAAAAGTGAAGAGAGCAAGGAAGAAAGCAAGACAAAACACCTTTTGACATAAAAAAAAATACAATTTCCATGTTTATTTCAATCTGTTCCAATTTAAAAATTAGAAAGGAAATGTAACATAATACAGTCGACTCTCGATAATTCGAAGTTGGAGGAACCAATCAAAAACTTCGAATTATGAAGAGTTTGAATTATTAAGAGGGTAGAAAAAATCTCCCAAAATACTCGAAGATAATATTTTTACACATTTAAATTTGAATCTATGTAATAAAACAACAATTGTACATATGTATAAAATTATTTTAAAGTAATTTTTAAAAAGTACATTTAAATATTATACAGAAGTTAAAAGTCCTGTATTAAAAGAATACATTCATACACAATCCTATGCATCTCTTCTTCACTGTAGTGGATCATCCTTTCTGAACACATGTGTAGCAAAACTCGTGTTAAACGAAAAATATGGACGGCTGATAACAGGTGCGGTTGGTCAATTGTCCACTTGAAGAAGGGAAGTAATAAAAGTGTATTTCCCTTCTGATGAGCCGAAAAAAACTAAGAAAGTGTAGCAGATAGATGGTCATTAAAGGGACTACGTTACAAGGGAGACACGCAGACAATATAACGCAAAACTTGTAAGCTCCAACCTGTTTGCTACAGGACTATACATGATAGCAAGTGTTGGAATTGTCGACAGTTTTACAAGATAACCTTTAATTATTGCGTGTTGTAGTGTGGAAAGTCACAGATTTTACTTCGAATTATTGAGTGTAACCAAAAGCATTGTTTTATTTCGAAATATCAAGAGTTTTTCTAGGGACTGAGCACATACTTCGAATTATCGAGAGGTTCGTATTATCGAAGATTTGAATTATCAAGAGTCGACTGTACGTACCCTCTTACTTAAAAGCAAGTTAAAATATCTTATACTTTAAGGTAATATATACAAAATTTAATACTTATCTTGATACTTTTTACGGTTTAAAATTAAGGTCGTAATCTACTTTTAGTGTGTCAATGTCTGTTTTAGTTGCATTCAATACATTGTTATTGTATGAGGAGGCGCTATGATTGAAAATTGGGTCGCAAATATTGAAAATTTGTGAAGCACTGCAGTAAATGATAAGCTATTTGTAATAACTATATTCATTATAAATTATATCAAATTCAACGTAGTGACAAAATCCTACATTCAATACGTAACGTTAAATGAAATATAGAAATGTATTGCAACTGAACAAATGCCGAATGACCACGAATATACAAAGAATTTTATTCAAATTCGAACTCGTGTAATTTAATCTGTTCGAACAATGCCGTATTTACTACTCTGGTCCATTGTCCTATAACC
>BMAO01011887.1:0-54461 GCA_019973975.1 Trichonephila clavata
AAGTGATTCATTCATCAGCCAGCAAATTAAAGAAACTAACTTTATTAAGAACTGCCGAGCGAGCAAGTACACGTGATTGCTTCACCCGTTTTATATACAGAGCATAGTGACGTCACAGAACCACTTCACAGTTACAAAAACGTGGCGCCATGCAGCCACTCATTAACACAAATCATTTCTATTCACAACATACTCCCACCTTTGAGACTTCGGGAGAGTCTCAAACCTATAACATTTATAATTCAATAGATCCAGTCTCTTTGGTTCTTTAATCATTCTTCCTGAAGAAGTATATTTTTTCACAATTACATCATTAGTATTCAAGACATTTTCAGGTTTAGTACATTTAACAGAATTTGATTCCTCTTTCAACTCCTTAGCATTATTTGCAATCGCTTGTACTTCCAAAGGGAAGATGCGTTGTACCGGGCGTATTACTGTTCCATGTTGAGTTTTAAGCCGAACTGTGCGAATTTCCCCGTCTCGACCAGGGGGATTAATTCTATAATTTTAGCTATAGGCCAAGACAAACGTTTCTTGTTGTCGTCCCCAATTAAGACCATTTCCCCAACTCGGGGCTCACGCACCCGATTATCATTCTGTTTTTGTATTAGCTCACCTAGATATTCTTTCCTGAAACGTTGCCTTAAATTACTTAAAAGTTTAATTCTGAATTTCATTCTTTTTCTTAAGTCTCACGAATTTATTTCGTCAATATCGGTAGTATCGGAACAGCGATTTTCTATTAAAAACATTGCAGGAGTAAGAGGGATCAATTCCTGTGGATCTTCAGATATATAAGTTAAAGGTCTACTATTGATTTAAAATTCACAATCACAAATTACTGTTGACAATTCTTCATAGGTCAATATCAATTTTCCAAGAGAACGTCTCAATAGTTCTTTAATAAGGCGAACCAACCTTTCCCACCAGCCTCCCCACCATGCGGCGGTGGGTGGTATAAATTTCTAAACTATTCTTTGAGTTGATGTTTCTCTCGATATCTTATGCCAATCCAATTTCGCAAGGTCATTGAAAGCACCCCGGAAATTGGTTCCGTTATCACTGTAAATTATCCTGGGCCTCCCGCGCCTGGCAATGAAACGCCTAAGGGCTTGCAAAAAGTCATCAGAAGACAGAGAATTTACTAATTCAAGATGGAGCGCGCGATAGACTGCACAAGTAAATAATGCAATCCATACCTTTTCGCCAGTTTTATAAAAAACAAAGGTCCAGCTAAATCAATTCCTACAACTTCAAATATCGCGCAATCAGTCACTCGGTCTGGTGGTAAAGGTGATGGTCCGCTTGACAATGATTTCACTTTAAAACGAGCACATATAACACATTTATTTAAAATACTCCTAATAGTTTTTCTAGATCTGATAATCCAGAACCTTTCTCTAATTAATGATTGCATTATTTGGATTCCAGCATGACAGTTATTTTTGTGTATAGATCTAATCAAAAGTTTTGTAAATTCACATTTATCAGGTAACAATATAGGATACAAAAAAGAACTTTCATAATTTCTTTCAGTTATTTTAGACTTAACCCTTAAAATATTATCATTATCAATAAAGGTAACAAATTTTAAAGATTCAACATCAGGTAAATAATATGTCTGAGTTAAACGAATCAATTATTTCTCAGAATTTTCAATTTCAGCAACAGAGAGTTCATGTTCTTTACATTTGTTATAGTCTTTGCGACAATTATTTACAAATCTTAAAACCCAAGCAAATACTCTAATCATTTTATCATAATCAGACACATTACATAAAAGCAAAGGGGGTGCATCGTTTGCTAGATCAACATTCGCATTTCTAGTTTTCTTTATCTCCACGTTAACTTCTTGAGGCTCACAACTGATTTCTCCATCTGGCAATTATTCCGAATTTTGTTTCAACCAGGAGGGTTCCTTGCATCATCTAGAATTAACCATTTGTCATGGAGAACAACCTCGAGATAATACATTCGCAATATTCATGTTTCCTGGGACATACTTCCATAATTGAATTTGAGTCGCTTGTCTATTTTCCTTTATCCTATTAGCTACAAAAACAGACCAATTTCCATGTTCTTTAATCCACCAAAGTGCTGTTGTAGAATCGGACCAAAGAGTAACTTTCAAGTCCGGCATATTAAGCGCTTTCAAAATAGAATTTAAAAGTCTAGTACCTATACAGCAAGCCAATAGTTCCAAACGCGGTATACTCAAAAGTTTGAGAGGAGCGACTCTAGACTTCGCTCTAATGAGAATTACGCTAACTCTAGAATCAACTATTGATCGAGCAAAGACGCAACCCGCATATGACCCCATGCTTGCATCAACAAGTACATGCAATTCAGTTAAAATATCAATTTTCATACAACGTGGCACAGTTACATCTTTTAAAATTTGAATTTCCTTATACCATTTCATAAATTTATTTACAATATTCTGAGGTAGTTCCTGATCCCATGCAATTTTCATTTTCCATAGTTCCTGTAGTATTAATTTGGGAAGCAATGTAGACGGCGCCAACATCCCAATGAGATCAAAAACTTTTTGTACAGTAGACAAAACTAATCGTTTGGTTATTTTCGTTTCGCACGTTAATGATTCGAAATTCGTGCAACATTTCAAAACATCATTATCCAAGTCCCAAATGATACCCAAAATAGAAGTTTCACCTGAGTGTTTATCAACACTTCTACTTGCCACATTGCTCTCAAAAGTACGTAAATTAAAACATCCTTTCGACATAATTAATTTAGCCTTCTCAATAAATATCTCTATTTCATCAACACTGAAATCACCAGCTACACAATTATCAACATACAAAGAAGATTTTAACTTTTGTGCAACTTCCTTATATTCAGGACTACAGTTTTCTAAAAGATGCATAATAGATGCATTCAATAAGTAAGGGCTGGAAGACACCCCAAATACAACTAGACAATGTCAGTACACTAATTGTTTTTCATTGCCTGGGAAATAAAATCTGAGATAATCTCTATCTTTCGGTGCAACAGATAGCATCAAAAAAGCCTTTTCAATATCGGCTACAATTCCAATTGGATAAATTCTAAAACGATCTAAAATGTCAGGTATTAGTTCAATAAGGTTTACGCCTTTACATAAACAGTCGTTCAAAGATGGTTTCCCTTTTTCATGGGCGGAGGCGTCAAATACTGGACGTATTTTCATTGTCGCACTATCTAATTTAATCACTGGCCTATGAGGTAAATAATGACATTCATTGTTCAATTCTACCTCCGGCACACGTTCAATGATATTTAAATCTTCCCACTCCCTAAACACACTTTTATAATCATCAAAAAATTTACCGTTTCTTAATTTATTTATCATCCGTAAATGCCTTTTCCACGTTAGTTCTTTGTTACTGGGTAAATTCTCAGAGTTACATTTCCATGGGAGTGTCACTTCATATCTTCCATCGGGAAGAATTTTCATTTTATTCTTAAAATCGGTTAAATCAAAATTTTCTCTAGTATTTTCATTAAGTAAGGGATCAGTTATTCCTAAAACATCTAGCTCCCATAATTCTTTAACACTAACATTCCTTACATGCAACGACGATGTCGTTAACATCTCGTTTTTAACGTTTGAACTTAATTTTCCAATTACAGTCCATCCTAGTTTAGTTTCAATAGCTGTTAAGCCAGAATCTAATTCGATTAAGTTCCCAGTTAATAATTTTCCTATATTATCAGCCCCAATCAAAAGTCCAATTTCAGTTTCCTTACAATTTAAATCCGATAAAATAATTTCCTTATTCTTTAACTCATTTAGAATACGCTTATCCTCAATCTTAGAAATAAATCCACATATTTTCTCTTTTCCGATAGCGTTTCAAAACTACATACATAAGAGCGTTTTAAATCACTAACCTCAATAGAAAACACATCGTGATGCTTGGGTTTCGATTCATTTCTCCCGAAGAGAGAATGAATTATAGTTTCCCCTCTAAGTGGAGTGGCCTTTAAAATACTAGTAACACTTTCACTGATATAGCTATTTTCACAAGCGGAATCAATTAGAACTCGCACTTTCTTTTCCCGACCCTTGATCCGAATGAAAACGCAGAGAGTTTGAAAGTATATACTTTCGTTTCTGTTGCAGTTACTTGATAAGAATTCTCAGTTTTTATGGAACATTTTTGATCATAATTTTTATCTAATTTTGGACACATAATTTCAAAATGGGAATAATTACATTTAGAACACTTAATGGTATGTTTAACATCACAATTTTTACTTAAATGACCAGATCTATTTAAACATATAAAACAAGCACCTTTTCTTAATAATAATTGTTTCTTAGCAATAAAAGACATTTTTCTAGCATTATAACATTTTTCACTCGGATGATATTTCTCACAAAAAGTACAGTTATTAACTTTCTTACCTGAAGCACTTTCAGAACTCACCAGGGCTGATGCAGTCATTAATTCAGTTGTTTTCATCCTTTCGGTTGGGGGATCTCTCTTTCGGATAGTAGGGCCGAAACCGGATTTAGCCAGTTGCACCAACTTTCCCTCTTGAACTTCCAGGCGAAGGAAAGTCATTAAATGTTCTAGATTTCGTGATCTTTTGGCTTCTGCTTCATTATTCCGTTTTCTTTCCCAGGCTACTAGGACTTCCTCGGGTAAACAGGATTCTACCAACGGTGTTAGAAAGTCTCCATATTTTTCTTGCGTTCGTCCAAGGCTCTCCAACGATCGTAATTTTCCTTCGAGTTCGTCGTACAAGGCGGGCAAATCAGTTTTCGTTCTTCCAGACGCAGCGTTCTTCATAACTAAACTTAACAGTTCACGTACGTAAATTTGTACGAGCAAGTCTTCACGGCCGTATCTCTCTTTCAATTGATCAATGGCTTTATGATAATTTTCCGCCGTCGCGGGGAAACTCAACACTAATCGTTCTGCTTTCGATTTTGGTTCTACGGATTGCAATAAATATTGCATCTTGTCCTCCGGCGCGATGCTTTTATCATTATGAATTTTCTGAAATTGACTCCAAAAGGCCAAAAAGTCTTTAGCTTCGCCACTGAACTTTTTCAATTCAATTTTCGGTAATTTAAAACTTCTCTTTTCAGTTTCGGTTGGAATAGCAGTTTCTTGTATTTTCGAATCTACTCGGGAATACATTTCGATATAGCGGTCACGGTAGTTTTCTGCGTCTTCCATATCATCCAAATATTCTTGCTCGGCATCTTTCATTTCCAAGAGTTGTTCAGAAATTTGATTCTGACAAGAGTCAAGTCTCTGGAATTTATCCATGATTTGAGTTTTCAGAATCGAAAGTAGATTCATATCGATGTCTTCTTTCCTCAATTCGGTTTCAATTTTCTTCAGACTGAGAGAAAATGCTGTTCTCAGCCCTTTTCTTTGAGCCTTCAACGCAGTCACTTCCATTTTTATATTTCAAAAATTTCAAAGTTCAATAGTTCGTAATTCGGTTTCAGTTTCACCTCCAACAAACAGCCTCGCCCCACGTTGGGCGCCACTAATTATGTTAGGAACACAATTAATTCTTAAGTTCTGTGGGCTGCATCTACCAGATGCTTGGCGTTGGTGGAAAGGGATTCATTCATCAGCCAGCAAATTAAAGAAACTAACTTTATTAAGAACTGCCGAGCGAGCAAGTACACGAAACGAAACGAAAATTAGATGGTTCGGGTTCCAGCAATAATTGCTTATACCCAGTATCCCTGAAGATAGGGTGAAAAAGAACAACCATTAGACGAGAGACGCCTCCCGAAGGGAGGCAAATCGAGAGAGTAGAGCAAGTACACTTGATTGCTTCACCCGTTTTATATACAGAGCATAGTGACGTCACAGAACCACTTCACAGTTACAAAAACGTGGCGCCATGCAGCCACTCATTAACACAAATCATTTCTATTCACAACACCATTAAAGGAACATGTCTACTAAATTTAAAATCTGTAGGTTGAATAGTTCCGGAGATATCGTGATTAGTCAGTCAGTGAGTGAGTCGCTTTTCTCCTTTATAAATATAGATGAGTAGTATGGGGCTGTTATCATTTGGAATCGGATTTTGTTCGGGTTACGTTTTCAGAAATACGAACTATGGGTCACAGATTGGAAACAAATTGTTTGCTGCGTGTAAGGTATCTAATATTGATTTTTTTTACTTCGATATAGCAATGTTTGGTTGAAGTGTAGTATGGGGGGGAGGGGCCTTTGCGATGTCAATTTCTTTTGGCGACCAAAATCGATCGCCAAGCTACTTCACTTAGCGATAAATGTCCGGAAGCCAGAATGAATTCGTTATCTCACCATAATATCTGTATAAAAATCGCCAAATCCAAATCCCCCCCCCCATACTACACTTGAACCATTTTTATTCATATTTTTAAAGTAATTCTAATTTTGCAAAATGTATCTTTCTGCAAATTTTATACTTTGCAGAAAATTTTCTGAATAATTATGAAAGTTATTAATTAATTAGTATTAATTTTTTCTTTCTTTTATTTATAATTTAAGAATCAGATTTTTAAATATGTGTTACGCCAATATATTCCTTTACATTATGCTTTGTGTGTGCATAGAATGGCGCTATTTATTCATGATTTTAAGATCAAATTTTATCTGCCCAGTTATCATCAATTAATTAATTATTCAACCTAAATTCAGAGTATAGATAAATTATTAATTCGGTACTTACGTAGTATCACAACCTATGCTCAAAACTGCAACAATCATTAACATAATGAGACAAAATATTCCACACAGTTTTCATTCTATTGTTTCTCTTGATATGCTCATTATCATTTCCGATATTGTAATTTTTTTAAATGGTATCAAAGTTAGAACATTTTTACCAACAGTATTATTTAGCGTTATAAAATTTCAATTAGTCTGTTGAAGTTTATTCATCAACTTATTAACCATACTATAATGAAGTCAGCACTGAGCAAGTTATTCCTGTATTTTGTATCAATACTATAGAATCCACTTTTTAATAAAAAGTCAAGATACTGTATATTTTATTCTGTATGATGTACTTTATATTTAATACCAATTTTTAAATAAAACTCATTTTTTTAGCTCTTAAAAAATGACACTGTGCAAGATTATAAGCTTGTTCTTGTTGTAAGAGATGATTTAAAAATGGGATATGGAAAAATTGCTGCTCAGGTTAGTGTTTGTTGGTTTTTGATTTATCTGAATAAAATAAATAAGTTGTTCAAAAGCTGCTATCTTCCGTGTTGTATATTAATTAATTTCCATTAATTATTTTATATTTTATTGAAGCAAACATCAATAGCTTAGTGTTTAAATTAGTTTGGTGTGTAGAAAAAAAGAGTGCAAAACAATTTTCAAAAAAAAAAAATGTTTCATTTGTTTTTTTATTGCTGAAGGACCATTAAAAGAAAAATGAAATCTCATAAATTCAAGGTAGTGATTATTCATGTTTTTTTGTGTTTTTGATTGTAGTAGAATAAAAAGAAAACTGTTATAAATGTTTTCAAAATAAAGTTTTTCTTGTTTTGTATGTGTCTCTAGTGCTCGCATGCATCTGTAATGGCATATAAGAATGCAACTTTATACAATCCAGAGGCTGCACGTTTATGGGATGCATATGCACAAGCAAAAATTGTATTAAAAACATCTAGTGAAAAAAGTCTGTAAGTGAATCTTTTATGTTTTTTATCAACACTTGATAAAAAAAACCTCATGTTTTGTCTCTTTAACTTCTTTACTGAAAATAGAAATTACTTTAAAAAAGTAGCAGGCATTTTTTATTACTATTATTTCTTTCCAGGTAATAACAGTTTGCCTTATTATTGTATAGTTAAGTATGTTGTTAACATGCATGAAAAAAATGAGGTTCTTTTCAAAAATGGAAAATTGTGAATATCATCAATCATATTACTCAAGTTTTCTTTATGTAAATTTAAGCCCAATTCTCTTTAAAAAGTCTTTTCGGCAAAGTATTTCTATACTATCTTCCTTTTTATTGCCTTTCCTTTTAATACCAGTGATATTTATAGCTATAACATAAATAGTTGTTTTAGTCCATATTTATTTTAAACAGAAGCTTTGTATTGCAGTCTAACCATAGAATCTATCAAATATATGTATGGCTTTATATTTATTTATGCATTAACCATTAATGTTTTTTTTAATTAAGAACTTTTTTTTATATTCTTTCTATATGTGATGCTTTTTATGATGTTTTTGTAAAATTAATTTATCCCTGTGAGGCACAAAGTCACATTAAAGAGACACTATACTGTGTTTTTCTCATCTGGCCCTGCTTATTTTAATGATGATATAAACCATGCTGTACTGAATCTTTTATTCAGAATGATTATTTCCTCTGTTTTCATTTTCAGAATAGAATTATATGAAACAGCAAAAAAGTTTGGCCTTTCTGCCAGTCTTGTGTGTGACAGTGGAAAAACAGAGATAGCTCCTGGTAGTAAAACAGTTATAGCTGTGGGACCAGGTACTTATTTATCTTTTATTTTGCAATGACAGTGTCCTTTATTTAATATTTGTTGCCAATGTTCCATATGAAATATTGTTTACAGAATTTGAATAAAATGTAAATGTAGTGTGTAGAGTTGAATGAGTAAGAAGATTTGAAAGTTTTAAAAAATGAATGAAGAGTATAAGATCTTAATATCATGAAGTTAAAAATAAAAAAATAATATTGTCAGCCAGAAGAATCAGAATGCTTAACTCCACAAGCTGTACTATAAGTTGAATATTTGTCGGAGTACCTGCTTCCCACAGGGAAGCTTAAACTCCTTTCTTGAAAAATGGGGGTTACATGGGTTCAACTTTACCTTAGCCCTTTGCTGCATTAAATGATATGAGATCTTTTTTAAATAAATTAAGAATAAGTAAGCTGTAGTAATTTGCTATAGGAGTGCAACACGCCAAGCGCTGCTTGGCACGGTTCCTTAATCACGCTAAGCAGTGGTTGTTGTCGAGTTGCATGGAATCCAAGATGGCGGCCTCGCAGTAACAAATCATTAGGAAAATAATTGTAGAGAACTGTTTTGAAAGATATTTCAAATGAAAAAAAAAGCAATAGATTAAAAATAACTAATATCAATTAATAATGAATATCAATATAATATAATAAAAAATATAAATTATCATATCATATAGTAATTATGTTATAGGATAATATTCATATAATTTTTATATAGAAATTATTACATATAATATTCATGTATCATTATTATATATAATAAGGCCCATATAATATAATAATTATAAATAACATAATAATAATTAAAAATAAATAATATTTGTAATATTTAAACTACATTTTGTAAAAAAAAATGCAACACCATAAAGGAGTTAGAATTAAATGAAAATTAATGCACAAACGACTTGTATTAGTACAAATAAATGACAAAGTTTTTAAAGAAAAAAACAATATTAAGTGTCTGAAATCAATATTTGGTGTAGCCACCACGCACTGCAATAAGTTCTGCTATATGATGTGAAATGGAGTCAAACAGATTTTGAAAGTCTGCTTGTGGAAGAGAATTCCATATTGCTTGTATGTATGCACAGCAAAAGTATGTCTTTTGAAGCTGCAGGACGCCGATCACAAGTGAGACGCTGAGACCAACCAAATCCCATATGTGCTCAATAGGGGAGATATCCGGGGAATAAGCAGGCCAAGGAAGGAGTTGCATATGTTGAGCTGAACAGAAGTCTCGAACAGTCTTTGCAACATGTGGGCGTACATTATCCTGCTGAAAGATAGCTCCAGGGATGCCTTGAAGGAAGGGAACAACTTCGGTCTGTAGCACGTCACGAATGTACCTGTTGCTATTGATATTACCCTTAATTCGTAGCAAATTGGATCGTCCATGATACAAAATTGCACCCCAAACCATAACTCCAGATGTTAGGCCACTAAGTTGTTCAATAACCCACTCTGAAAGGCAGTGTTCACCGGCATAGTATCTAACATGAATAAAGCCATCATGGTCCCACAAATTGAAGCGTGATTTATCTGAAAAGACAACTTGTTCCGAATCATCTTGCCAGGCTCTGTGCTCATGAGCCCATTGCAGACATGGAGGGTTTGCCATGAGGGTGATCCTGTATCAAGGCACCCTTGCACGCAATCTACGGTGCAGCAGATGTCGACGAAGCCGATATTAGTTCACCTGTAGCAGTAGACCAACATGCTGCCAAATGCCAGGAGGAAGCTGTACGGTCATTCACCACTATGCGGAGCAGGTGTCGATTGTCATGCACTGATGTCACCTTCTGTCATCCACTGCCAGTTTTTCGAGTTGTTCAGTGCTCGTCTGTCCACTGCTTCCAAACTCGCATCACTGTAGAACTGTTCCGCTGCACACAAGCTCCTATTGCACCATAGTAAAAGCCTCCTTCTCGAAGGCTAATAATTCTCCCCTGTTCAAACTCCGTAAGTTGTTGGAAGTTCTCCTTATTTCGTCGTGGAGGCATACTTAGGTCTCACTAAATGTTCACCACTAACAAATAATCATTAACTATTTTCAACATCCCGCTATAGCCCTCTATTTATACGCTTTCAGCATCAGTTCAGAGGGTGCTGCGCACATCATGTGTTCATGGTGCCTCTTGAAACTTTACTATTTTACGTAACATCGTATAATTGATATTTGCTGCAAAGTTCATTTTAATTCAGTGTATAAAAAAAATAAAAAATTATTATTATTATAAATAAAATATCTACATATGTATTAAAATTAATGATAAATATCAATTAACAAGTGCTGACAACTTGCAATATTTCAAAAACTGCCAGTACCTTCAATGAATTTCATCAAACAAGAAACGTTCAAAAAAGAATTATTAAAAAGTGAAATAAGGGGGAATTGAGCGATTTATAGTCACAGTACTCATTCTTTTTAAAAAAATTATCCTGCTGCTTTTTGCTATTAGAATTATTCATATTTGAAAACAGCACAAAATACAACAGATGACTGCTTGAAAAACAAATGCAATGGAAATGGTTGAATTTTTAAAGAAATCGAATTAGTTTTGGACAATTTTAATAGGGTTAGCACAGGGGAAAAAACTATTAAAATTAACTCTAATATACAGTTATCCCCATTGCAACCACATTATATTAACAACCATATTGTAATTTTATCCATCTTGGTGAGCATAAACAACAACTTGGCAGGTAGCACTTCTATATCAAATTAGCACTCCAGAAGGAATTATGCATTCTAATAATTAGGCCCATGATACAAATATTATTATATATAATAATTATTTTATAAAAGTTATATGAATATTATATCATACATTATAATTACTATTAAATCATATATGATAATAATATATTGCATAATATTATCGATATTGGTTATATTTAACCTGTTCTTATATTCTTCATTTAGAATATATTTCAAAACAATTCTTTACAGTTATTTTCCTCACATTGTTACCGTTAGACTGCCATCTTGGATTCCACTTAACTAGACAACAACCAATGCTTGGTGCATAGCACTCCTACATCAAATTTAGTTTCTTTGTGGAGTTACGCATCCTAATAATTAGGCCGAGGATATATATATTACAAACTTTTAGTGGGGAGAATTTCTTACTGATAAATAAAAATGACTCATTTTTCTAATCTGTATATTATTATATCAGATAATTGATGTAATAAAATTTAATTGAAAATATTTCTTAAATAGTGTTTTGGTATTCATATTTAAGAAATGCATCAAGAAATAATTAATTTAAGTCATGTATTAAAAAATTTATTTAAATTTTGTTTTCAAGGTCTTACAAAAAAAAGTATATTTTCTTTCATAATTTTGTTTTCCCTTAATATATTACAAAATTTTACTAAAAACATAGATCTTATCAATTTGTATCACAATATTCTATCTTAATTTATTACCCATTAAAAATGATTGTTTCAAAAACAATACTTTTATGTTCAATTTTGTTAGTATTTGAAACCAAGTTTTTAAAAGAATTTGTCTTCTAAGACTTATATTGAACTGTGAAACTTTTGTCTACAAATTATATTAAAAGCTAATTAAAATTTCTTCTTAAATATATTCTATTTCTTTTACATTAAATACAAAAGAAGATTTACGTTAAGAACAAAAAGTTAACATTTGTAACGATTAATTTTTACGTTTTTAATTGCAGAGATCTAACAGAGTTGTCTAAATTTTACAAATCTCTTTTATCCAACCGATAGCGTGTTTGCAACTCAGAAGACATCAATAAAGATAGGTTACTAGATAACAAATTATCATTACTATAGCAACGGGGTGTGATTTACAAATGATTGACAGATGTAGTCGGTATGAGAGTGCATGTGCTCTTTGAAGAACCAACTATCAAAGAGAGAAAACGTGTCAGCAAATGGGGGGCGGTGAGAAAATGGATGTGAAAGAGAGTTTTCTACAAATCTTTTCAATGTTTGAATAAGGCTCTATTACGGACGTACAAAATCGGGTGCAGAGAACATTTTTTTTAAAGCCATACTAGTGGATCGGTATCAAAATGTGTATTGCACTTCTAAAGTAGTTCTAGATTCTACTCGGAAATATTTTTTTCCTCAGAAATGATCAAGCTAATTGGTCTAGATTTGTCGGAAAACATAGGATATTTGCTTAATTTGGGTATAATTATTATGTTCATCTGGAAAATAAATGAATGTAATGCACTTGATATTTTGTCACATGAAATATTGTATTTCAGGGTAGGCCTTTGAGTGCAACATTTTTGAGAGAATTTTATTGTAGAATTTTCCTTGTGTCGAACGATATCTATCCCTTTTTGTGGAAATTGGTATTGTAGTTTAGAAATCGTGTTCATTTCAACGAATTCAATTTGAATCTTTAAAACGGAAATGTCATTTTTCTAAGAAAATATTCACTAGACCACTTTTTTGTCAGTCCTTTTTAACAGCATTACATTTCTTGTTTTACAAATTAATGTTATTTCCAATCAAGGGCATAGTTACCGCATACCAATGATACAGGGCCCCAAGCTTTCAGGGTGCCCAAACGTGAAATTTGTTCACCACAACTACGTGTGGCAGCAGAGTTGCACAGTAAAGAAAACCTGAGTAATGACTATATATGACCTCAGAAATTGTTTATTAACTGATAAAAGTTCAATAAACCACTTCATAATATTCATTACAATAATTTAGATTTAAATAAGTCAAAAACCTCCAAAATATAGTAAATTAAAAAAACTGGACTCTTGAGCATGTAATATATGTCCGCTAGCAAAAGTAGAAGAGGGCATTGATGTAACATAAATTAGATTGAGAGTGAATGGTCACCGGGGAAAATTAGATTGAGCAAGAGGGTCAAAGTAAAAATATCTCCTTTAAGTATCTACTGTACTGAGAGTCACCGCCTCCTTGACGACTTCCGATTACGTGATTAAATGTTGTGGAAATCGCCTGATTGCTAATGGACCATTCAGCTAAAAGGAAATTAGACAATTTTACCTTTTTGGTTAACAGAAGCAAAAAATCACAGTGGAGAGTGTGATCTCACCCTAATCAAAATTTCACAAAATCTCACCCTAGAGAGTGCCCTCAAGGAACTTTGATACAGGGTCCACTCAGAACTGTTTAAGTTTTTATTATTTACGGAATACGAGAATTTTCACAGACTTGAATTACAACCTGCACACAAGGCGGCTAGAGCTAGAAGACTCATTACATAAGAAAAACTATAAATACAAATGAGAAATACAGGCGCCATCTATTGGCATAACAACAAAACCATGTTAACATTCATTATAAAGAGTCATTGTCTTTAACACTTTCCCTTGTTAACTGGATTTTGTCAGAACAGTCCCATTTGATTACACAATGTCAATAGTCTTGACTTCATCAAGAGTTTTGTCAAAATGTCAGAGACTTGTTTCTCAGTTGACACTTGTTTCACATTTAATTTTCCCTCTACGACTTTCTCACACACAAAGAAATGTTTTATTTCTATGTGCTTTGTCCTTCGATGATATTCAGGGTTGTGTGACAACTTTACTGCTGCCCTGTTGTCCACTTGAAGTGTGGGAATTTCCCTCAAGTTCGCTATGCCCTGAATCAGTCTGCAGAGCCAAATTACTTCTTTGGCTGCCTCTGATGCTGCTATAACCTCAGCTTCAGTAGTTGAAGTGGCAACAATTGCTTGCCTTTGGCTGCGCCATGAGATAGCTCCTCCAGCATATATCATAACATATCCAGAGGTTGATTGACTTGTTTTGATACATCCACCAAAATCTGAATCACTATAACAATGAAGCACACCTTTTTTCTCTGTAAGCATGGTATGTTATTCCATATCCAACTGTGCCAGCTATATAGCAGAATACTCTCTTTACCCTGACTATATCTTCTGCAGATGGGTTTTCAAGTGATCTCGAAAGAAATCCTACACTATATGCTAGATCTGGCCTGGTACCCACCATCAGATACATAAGGGCACCAACAGCTTGCCTATATGGAAAATCAGAGTTTTTGGTTTCAGACTTTTGCAATCTGCAATCCTTTAACATGGGTGTAGCCACAGATTTGCATCCCTCAAAACCAAAACACTTAAGTATCTTTCTGGCATATCCTTTTTGACTGATCGTTATTGAGTTGTCTTTATGATGCTCAATTTCAAGACCTAGAAAACAAGAAACTTCTACTGAGATCTTGAATTTTGTTTTCAACTCCTTGATGAACATTTCAGAGTCCTGTTGGTCAGTTGCAGCAATTAATCCATCATCAACATACAACACTATTAACAATTTTCTACCTTTTCTTTCCTGAATATAAAGGCATGGATCTGCTTCACTTGCTTAAAAACCAAGATCTGTTAAAAATTGACCAAAACACTTGTTCCAACAGCGTGGTGATTGTTTTAAACCATACAGGCTGCGCTTGAGTTTACATACTCTTCCTGAACCATCTTTGAAACCTTCTGGTTGTTGCATATATATGGTTTCCTCCAGATCTCCATAAAGGAATGCTGTCGATACATCAAACTGAGTCAAGTGCATCCTTTCTTCAGCTGCAATGCTTAAAACTGTCCGTATTGTTCCTAATTTGGCTACTGGACTATGTCTCACTGTAATCAATGCCCTGGCGTTGACTGAAACCTCTTGCAACAAGTCTGGCTTTATACTTGTTGATGCTGCCATCTGGATTTGTTTTGAGTCTATAAACCCACTTACAGGGTATTGCTTTAGCCCCAACTGGTAGGTCTGTTAGCTCCCAAGTATGATTTTCACTTAATGAATTCATTTCACTTTCCATGGCTTTCTTCCAGTTTGTGCTATCCTTGGAGTTAACCTCTTCTTCATATGTTTAAGGATTATAATCATCTAAGTATGACTCTGCTTCCATAATATGATCCTCAAATCATTTTGGTTTATGCAGAAGTGAGCGGTTCCTCAGCTGTCTATCTGATGTAGGTTCAGCATCTTCTTCACTATCACTCTCAGAATCACTTAAGTCTTCTTAGCTTTGTGTACTTTCTACAGGATTGCCTTCAATTTTTCTGAGATGCTCTTCATACTTTCCCTGATTTGTATCTTCTCTTATCCCGTCTTCAAATTTCAATTCTGTATGGTCATCACATTTGCCTGCTTTTTCTTGAAATATTACATCTCTAGATAAAATTACTCTGTGTTCTTTCTTTAGCCAAATTCTGTATCGTTCATCTCCATCATATCCCACAAGGTACCCTTGGATGGCTTCTTGTCCATTTTCCTTCGCTTCTGAGCTGGAACATGATCATAGCATGGAGATCCTATTATGCGCAAGTGTTTTAACCGGGGTTTCTTTTTGAGCCAAAGCTTATATGGACTTACATTTTCTATTGACGACTTTCCTGTTCTGTTTAGTATATATATGGTAGAGTTAACTAACTCAGCCCAGATGGCTGCAGGGAAACTGATGTCAGGATTTGAGTATTTGAATGTTCTGGCCATTTCAATAGTGGTTCGCATTTCTCGTTCACTGGCTCCATTTTGTTCTGGGGTATAAGGTGCTGTCAGCCTTTGAGTGATTCCATTTGAATGTAAAATTTCCAGAACAGCTTTGTTATAAAATTCTCCACCATTATCACAGAGGAATTCTTTCACAGAATTTCCCAATGTTCTTGTATGTGCTCTAACACATTCTTTACTTCTGACTTCTCTTTTACTAGGTAACCATAGCAAAACTTTGTAAAGCTGTCTTTGAATACAACCAGATACTTTTTCTTCTGGAATGACTCATCAAATGGTCCACAAACATCTGCTGAAATCAGTTCACCAGGCTCAGATGCTTTCCTCCTGGTGCCAAATGATGACCTGTGTGCTTTGCCATAAATACAGGGCTCACATAATTCTTTATCTAGCTTGATGTATATGCCTAGTTCCCTTTCAAGCATGTTTCGGATGTGACGTTTATCTTGGTGGCCCCATCTTTCATGATACAACTGTAGCAAGGAGCTATCTGCTACAACAGTATGAACTTCTGTCATTCCTTTGGGCAATATTGGTTCAAAATGTGCTTTGATTAAGGAACCATTCACACTGCGAGAACCATACAGCACCACATCACCGTTGACTTTTAACCAGCACTCTGTAGGAGTCGACACAAATTCACTGTTTTGATTTCTGTCTTGAGCGGCAAGTACAGAGAATAAATTTCTATTAATCTTTGGAACATACCAAACATCTTTCAGAAAAACTTCCTGGCATTTTCCATAAATAGTGGATTTTACTTTTATTGTGCCTTTCCCAAGAGCAACTAATGTTTCATTTCCAGCAGCTTTAATGCCACAAGGACTATTAAATTTTATGAAGTCAACAAAATATGTGTAGCAGTTTGTGACATGCCTAGTAGCTCCATTGTCAATCCAATATGTTGTAGGGCTAGTCTCTGATGTACAGACCTCCTCAGATATAGACATTAATGCTATGTTAGCTGACACTGTATTTAATTGTGTATCACTAAATTTATTCTTTGGTGGTCTTCCATCTGCAGTCTTTTACCCAATGCCCTTTTTGCTTACAGTAATTGCAGCTATCTTCTTTTCTTAACTTGAACTTATATTTGCTCTCTTGTCTGGGTCTTTCTGATTTTGTAGCTATTAGGGCTTCCTGGGCTTTTTTGCTACTGTCTTCCACTTTGGTAAAATTTCTTTTGAACATACACAGCTGCACTGTTAATTCTTCAAATGACTTCTTCTCATCTCCAGCTAACAACATCCAACTGGATTTAAAGGTTTCAAACTGATAAGGCAAAATATGTAATACTTTACAAACTAGCATCAAATCTGGCAACTTGCTGTCCTCTCTAGCCTCCAGTCCATTATTCAGTTCATTCCAAAGACTTCTTAGCTTTGCAATATGTGTTGAGACATCCTCTCCTGGAACCCAGCTGAATGCAAAAAACTCTGTACAAATTTTAAACAACTGATCTTTTGAAGTTGCTTCAAACTGCTGCTTTAATGATTCCCACGCATCAAAGGCTGTTTCCTTGTCCATAATCTTCTGATACACAGCATCAGAGACAGTACTTGCGATCATTGATTTTGCATAACTATTTGCTTTTCTGTACAAATCGCAACATTCTTTATACAGTTTTCTTACAGATTCTTGAGCATCAGCATCTATGGATTCTGGCCTTTTCAGCTTGCCATCTATAATCTCGATCGGTCCTTCGTGGTAATCGAGTAAGTCTCGTATCTTCCGTTTCCACATCGGCCAATCTGTTTCTCCGGTCAAAGGCTTAATATGACGACTGAAATCCATACTTATTTCCTTTCTAGAAATTTAGATTTTTAGGTTTCTTAACTAATTTGAATTAATATTTCTAGGCTAAACAACAACGGTCATCTTATGTTTCTTCCTCGATCTCTTCAAAATGGCGGTGCGATCACGCTATCTTCCCGCCAAATTGCCGATCGCCGAAATTTTGAGGCGACTTGCTGCTTCCAAGAAATAAAGTTCTTCCAGCCTTTTCTATCGTAAAAGACTCATAATCTTTGATACTTCAAGCACAGTTAAAGCTTGTGCTGGTACCCATAACCTGTTTAAGTTTTTATTATTTACGGAATACGAGAATTATCACAGACTTAAATTACAACCTGCACACAAGGCGGCTAGAGCTAGAAGACTCGTTACATAAGAAAAAATATAAATACAAATGAGAGATACAGGCGCCATCTATTGGCATAACAACAAAACCATGTTAACATTCATTATAAAGTCATTGTCTTTAACAAGGACCAGCTATGCCAGTGTTTTTAATACTCATGAAAATACAACACAAATTTCACTGCCTTCAATTAAATTATTATATTCATTGAATTAATTTCCAAGCTAAGCTTCTTTTTTATCTCATAATGTTATTTTTAGTGTTGCCGATTAAAATTGGAGGATAAAATCAATGCATTTTTGTAATCGGCTCTTTTCTTTTGAATTGTTACTGCTTTGACCTCCTTTTCTAGTCACACAATTGTGATGCTTAAATTCCCCAGAGGAGTGGTGTGGAGAGCAGTAGGGCAGTTTAGAAATCTGATATTCCTATCAATTTTTCGATGAAATTATCTTCATAAGACTCATGATTTACAAAGGAAGAGTTCTTCAGGGAATTCACAAGCACGTTTATGTTTGTTGTCTTGGATATCATAAACAAAGTCCATGGGGCTAAGAAAAGGAAAGAGCGCTTAAATTGTTTGACAAAAAAATTGGTATATCTTCAGTTGAGACTTGAAAAAAAATACTTTCCGAAGTTTTATTTTTGTGTAGAGAAGTGTGAGGGAGGGAGACTAGATATCTAATGTTTTGTAGCTCTTTTTGAATTCCGGTTGTTGTTTTTTTCCTTGATCTTTATATCTGTGGTTGGGCATGGTACACTCTAGAAAAAATAATGGATTGCTTTAAATGTGTGTTACTAGTTTGAGTAGGAATGTTAAGACTACACAGTGCCTTTTTTAAAAACAGTAATATTAAAATAATTTGTGTTTTCTTTTCAGATTATATTATTAAATTGGTTCTGGGAATAAAAAATAAATTTGACCATTCTTTATTTTAAAAATTGCAATTTTTCTTTTAAAATACTCAATTTTTGAAGCTTTTAGTTATTTTCAGTGATTTCTTTTAGATTATTGAGAACAAAAGTTAGTTTGGAATTGAACATTCCAAATTAATTTTCTCTATTAAAAATTCTTTGTTGAATTTTAATAATTATTTTTACATATAAACCTGGGGAAAATATATATCAATAAACTATTAACTTTAAGGTTTTAAAAAAAAATAACTAGTGCTCTCAGACCGAAATCCATACTAACTTTTAAAAAAACATGTATAGAAAAAATCTACAAAAATTTTTCAATATTATCTCAAACAGAAAAAAATCCTTGAGAGAAATATATCCTCAAAATTGAAAAATCTGTGAAAAACACAGTTAAGGTTTGTTAAGGCATAAAACAAAAATTAATGTCTAAAGATCTAATTTAAAAAAATGTTATTATCCAAATTATGTACACAGTATCAAAACACTACTTTAATTAAATATGTTATACGAGGATATATTTTTTTTTATATTTAAAATATATTTTACATAAAATTGATAGCATTTCTTATGATGACAGATTACTCAACTTATTCTTAACATAATATTTTCACAAAAGTTTTGAAACACTTATAAAAATAATAATGATACAAACTGAAATTAGAAACCCCCAGGTTTGTACATATAAACATCTAATTTTTTGTCAGTTTTAAGTCGGTGCAATTTTGAAAGTTGGATTTTTATTACATGACTTTAAATTTCTTTACTGTAGTATTATAATGTGTTTTATAATATCATAGATAAATTCAGTTATATTTGCAATATTTGTATACAGAATACTTGAATTCTGAAGTCTCATTGTAAAAAGGCTGGTTTTCAGTCATATAATTTTCAGTAGTATCCCATCTCTTCAAAATATTGTCTTTTAGTAACACAAGAATATTTTGAGCCTGGCAATTTCTGAACAGAAAAAAATTAATGAAAACATAAAAAAAGCTTCTGAGGTTTTTAACTGTGTAAAAACACAAATATTGCTCTTTAAAAATTAAAAACTTCGAAACATAACTGAACAGAAATTATTTTAGTTGTATAAGTAAGAACCATTTCACTGAATGAACTGATTATTCTCACAAATATCTCTCTATATACTAAAAAAGTTTTTCATGATCCTGTAATAAATTTATTTCTACTTGTGAAGTTAACAAAAGAAACTAATCTTTTCAACGGAATGGGGCAAAACCACAGTTGGACAAATTTACATGGAGACTTTGCATGAACGTGCAAAAATAGTTAAACGTAATGATGTATTACAAATTTTTTACAGCTAATTATGAATAAAAATCTGTATGAACTACATAATACAAGGAAATTGCAGTTTGAGCCTTGATACAGTTGCATAATTTGTACAATGGGGGTTGGTCCGCCATTAAGAAGACAAGGGGGGGGTACCCCTTCCAGTTTCTAATTAAACTTTTAAGAATGGAAAAATGCTTTAAAACGAGGGCTAAACTAACCATGCTCTCTAAGCTGTCAAATATTGAGATTGACAACTCTCAGAAAACTTCAAATATATTAAAAACTGATTGCCCTTAACCTTTTCAATAGAATTTTTGCTATTCCTGGTGGGCGCGGTAGCTTAGTGGTTATGGTCATGAGTTCATGACTGGAGTGTCGTGGGCTCGAGTCCTGTTGCAACTAAAGACCCTCCGTGTAGATGACGCTGTTCCTCCTGTTCATGTGGTAGTTAGAAAAGAGGGATGCCTCCTCAACATTACGAGGTTTGTGATCAATAGTCCTCTTGTTGCTTTATAGAGCAACGTTAATCTCTCTTTCTTTTGCTAGTCCTGCTCCAGGCACATAACTTGCTATAATAAACCCTGTAAAAAATTCGTTTATAGTTAATCTTTTCTCTTCAAAATTTACTTATCTAATAATGACTGAATTTTGTTCCTAGTGGGAAATATCAAGAGTGCAGTCCATTTGGATACTATACTAGGTAGCTGCTTTTATATCGTCTTTAATTTCGGAAAGGACTTCCTTTCCTAGTACAAAAATAACTTATTTTTGAGATCTGTGCATAATTCTCTGTTTGACAAATTTTTTATTCTGTTTATGTGATCCATTAACGCAGAGCAATATTTACTTAATAATTCGATTAATCTTTAAAAAATTTCCATTATATGGGTGTACCTATTACTTCACGATGGGGAACATTATTAGATGTTAAAAATAGAATCACATCTACAATTCTTTGAAATAGTAATTTTAGATTACAGACTATGTTCAGAACAGTAATTTAAAAAAAATACAGTGAATGATTTTTTTTTATATTTAAGGTCGATTGAATTGGAATGTGCATATAAAATTGTTTTAAGAATGTTATTATAATAAAAAAAAAACTGTTTAAATGTAATTTTATAGTACAAACATGAGGGGAAAATGACATTTTCAAAACATTGTCCTTTTATGGAAAATACTTCTTTGTAATATTTTTTCTATGATATATAATTTGGATTTTTCTCTACAGAGCCTGGACTAAGATTTTGAAACATTCAAATTATTTTTAGAGTTACTACTAAAATAACAACCAGGCTTCTTTATAAAAATTTCATTACTTTGAGTGCATTAAAATATTTGAAGAAGTGGACTTATATTAAGTCCACTTCTAAATTATATCTTCTAAAAAGTCCAACTGAGGTAGTGATTCTTTGGAGCTTCCGAAATCGAATAACAAAAACTAAACATTCATATCATCTAGAATTCGTTTGAAGATTGTCAGAATTTAGATAGCTATAGTAATAATGTTTACAATAAATTTTACATTTCGTCATACTCACATCAATAGGAATATTGTAAAGTTTTCATATGCAAGAGTATATTTTTTAATTCTTGATTATTTTGAGGCCCCGGTGCAGAACCCACTTGTTGCTATGGAAAGTGCTTTAAAATAAAAATAGTATGAAAGGAAAAATATAAGAAATTAATGGAAGCGCTGGAATTTTAAGAAAGCTTTTTCTATGTCCAACACTGTGCGCCTCGGGAATCCGAAACACTTGCATGAGGTGTTGACATTTAAACAGAGTACCTGATCTCCAGTTTGTGATCTTAAACTCCTATCTTTTCAGGGACTTGTCTGGTGGAAATGACAATTCTGCAAATCTTCCACTCACTAAGAAAGTATACACCCCACAATAATCCCACTATCAGTTCCTAAAATAGATTACAATAGCCTCTCCTCCGTTACACTGCTATCCTGTACATGCGTTTCCCCTCCTCGTCAGCTGATCTCAAGGTCACTTGACCATTTCCTCTTTGAAACAAACGGTCAACACTTCCTTTTTCATTCCAACGAAGAGCTCCCCCCCCCCTCTAACAACTATGATCGCTGATGTACCATTTCTACTTTAGGGTCAAAGAAGCTAGAGTTTATTTAGCTGGCTCTCTCAGCAAGAGAAATTTCATGCATTCAAAACAACCAAAAACTTAAAAGTTTAAAACAGCTTGCACATAACCAACAGAAAATCTTTGAAGAAAAAATCTTTTTTCATAAGCTACTTTACTGAGATCATATATAAGTTGACCCCCATCTTAAGCTTTTAAAAAGTTCCAAAAATTCTCGGCTTTTACACGTATATATGTGGTACACAAATAAGTGGTAAATTATGATATTATCAACAAATCTGTTAAAAAAACAAGTATGAAAGGAAACAAAAATCACATACAACCATATTACAGTAAGTCACGTACTAAAATTGTACTTAATAAGTATGCAAAAGAATCCACACACACACATTTATGCTTTTCATCAGCTAGAGATTTTTTATGTGTCAAATTTTAATTATGTTGAAAATAATTTAATTATCATGGATTTCCTACCATATGAATTTGTGTAATGTAATAAAGAGTAATATGCAATTGCTTATTATTTCTTTGCACGAAATCTATTTCAAAACAAATCAAAGAAAAATAAATATCCTCCTAACTATTGAATTCTTGAAAAGAAAATAATTTTGAAACTAATTTAATTGATATAATTTGTTGAATAGAAGGCAGTAAAATTTTTGTCGTATTTTCATGAATACCGAAAATAGCATTAATTTGTGGAATGTTGTTGAAAATTATAAAGTATTTATGACAAACAAATCAAGAAAACTTATTTCTTTATGAAAAATTCTTGCTGTGAATAAACTAATCGAAATGGAACCGAACATAATATAAATTAAAGTATAATTGACATATTTTCACACTCATGTAATTTTCCTTCATGATTATCAATATTTAGTTTTAATGTGAGTAATATTGTTATAACTATACATACTTAATTTATATGTTACTAGAGCATGTAAAAGTAAAAATATTATTTATGTAGATAAAAATAGATAATTTCCTATTTAAAGCAATAACTTAAATAACAATTAACTCTGAATAATTCAGATATAAATACAGGATTGTGCTACTGTGAAGGGGGGTATTTAGTAGATTTGTAACGGGTAGAGCGACAAACAAAATTTTAACTTGAAAGGGTAAAAATAACTTTCATATTAGGTTTCAGATGTATTACTGGAGAAAGACAATTTAATGAATGAATTTTAAAAATATTGCGGGGGGGGAGTAATCAGCAGCTCTGTCATTAATAAAAAATTAAACTTTATTATTCTGAAGTTCAGAATACAACATTAAATAAAAAAAATTTATTTTTATAATATTTTAATAATGTAATGGAGTGTATGAATCCATTTTTACATTAATTATTTCTTTTCATTATTGAAATGCTATGTAGTGCTAACATCATAAGAAACTAAGAAAAAAATCTTTTGATGTGTAACATCTTTACTCTCGGTTGCTGGATATTTGTTAAGAGTGATTTCGTGAAAAGGGACGGAAATGCATAACAGGAAGTCGGGGAAGCGCACGCTGTTTGATTTGACGAATAAGCGCGCTTGGTGGTGTCTCTTCGCTAGCCTCGCATGGGGTCCAACTCTACTAGACATCAAGCCGGGGAAGAGCGCACTATTTGATTTGACCAATCAGCGCGCTTGTTGGTGTCTGTTCGCTACCCTCGCTTTGAGGTTCAATTCTAGTAGCCATCAAGCCGACAGCTTTTTTATATTGTTAAATGTAACATTTCAAAAACTCGATTTCGTTTTCATGACTTTAAATCCACTTCGCTCATACCAGCAAGTCTTATTAGACTTCATTCAGGATAAGCTTGCAATTCTTACACTCAATTGTCAAAGTCTCAGGGCTCATTGTGTGGGAATTCTCTGAGGATTTATTTATATATGTGTAAAATATATATTAATAATTATATTTCCTGTTAAGCGTCTGACAAAGTTCATCCTTAAAAAAATACGAGTAAGTAATATGGAATTAGTGCGAATCCTTTTCATACTTTGAGGTTAATTCCTGTCGCTGTCAATATAAAATTTTTAATTGTGATTAAAACAGAGATTTCTCGATTAAAAAAACTAACTAATTAAGTAAACGGGTATTTTTTTATTTTCTCTAATATTTCTAATTTTTAAACATGCGCTTGATGGTGTCTCTTCGCTACCCTCGTATCGGGGTTCAACTTTAGTAGCAATCAAGCCGCCAGCTTTTTGTTTTATATTGTTAAATGTAGCATTTGAAAAGATTGGAATTCAAAAACTCTGTTTCGTTTACTTGAATCTAAATCCACTTCGCACATACCAGCAAGTCTTATTATATTAGGTGGCCGCGGCAGCCAAGTGGTCTAGGCATTGGATTGTGGCTAGCGTGTCACGAGTTCGATCCCAGTACCACTGAAGACCCGCCATGTAGGGAAGCGATGCACGTTAAATCTGTAGAGAGCTCAAGCGTCCTCTCGTTGGTGTGGTGTGGTAGTTAGGAGAGGGGGTGCCACCTCCAGGCGTCGTCCGCGTCACTTGACCATGGTTCAAAATTACTCGGACCGTCCCCAAAAGTCCTCGCTGAACAGTGGGACGTTAATATTCACTCACTCACTTATTATATTAGACTTTATCCAGAATAAACTTGCGATTCTTACGCTCAATTGTCAAAGTGTCAGGGCTCGTTGTGTATGAAATCTGAAGTTATATTTATAAGTGTAAACTATATTATAATAACTGTCAAGTGTCTGACAAAGATCATCATTCTTAAAAAAATACGAGTAGGTAATATATGGACATTATTTATCGTCAATCAAGTGGACTGGGAATTGTTAGTCAATATATTTGGGACATATGTGCGGCAGAATGCTTATTTGAAAATGGACAAACAGTGATTTCGGTGGTCGCATACATTTCTCCGAATCAAACAGTTAAAAAAAAAAATTAAAGATTTCCTGCATTTTGTGCTTTTACCGTATACCGAAGGTGGTTCTGCTCTTTTTTTAAAAAAAACTCATTCGCTTCCCATGATTTTGAATGGTGATTTTAACGTTAACTTCAGTTTGCCAGAAGCTGAGCCACTCATAGCTTTCTGAAAGATGAACTCAAGCTCGACATGAACAAAAATCGAAATGTTTCGACGACTAACAGTGGTACTGTTATTGACGCTGTTTTTTCAACGATTTTTAAAATACTTTGAAATCACAAGTATATGTGTCATATTTTAATTTTCATAAATCTATTGTCTCCGCTCTTCCCCCAATTGAACAAAAATAAATGTTTTTGATAAAAAATGGCATTACTCCTTGTGTTAAATAAGTTTCATTAAAGATATATTTATTCGATAGAAATTTATTTCCAATCCTACCCGATGCATTTTTTCAGGATTAAAATCAGTATTGCGTATTTACCACGATAACATGTCAGATGTTACACATCAATTGCGACTACTGTAAGGCTCGTTTCTCTTTTTTATATTGGACATCATTTTTGTATTGAAACTATTTTTTATAACAAATATAGAAAAATTTCGTTGCAACTATCTTTATAACAATAAGCACAATTTTTGAAATGCGAAGTATAAAGCTAACGTTACTTTTCGAGCTGATTTTTCTTTTGGAGCACATAGACAGTCAGAGCTTTTATCTCTTATCTTGAGGTGAAAGATAGCTTGACTTTGATTAACTTGCCCATTTTAGTTGAGGTGTTAATAAATTAAAAAGACTTAAACGTTAAGTTTAAAATATTAAATTATTGAGATCAGGAGAAAATAACTGAATGTATTTTAACGTATGAAAAGGAAAAAAAGAGTAGAGTGGTCATTAGGGCGCATGTTCTCAGATGAGGTCTTCTTTCCCTATCTTGTAATTGAGATGAAATTAAGAATTCACTTGCCGTGTTTAGTGGTAGATGAAAGAATTTAAATGAAAAAATTTTTAATTGAAGAATACATTAGATTGCGACTTATGATATTAAAAATAGAAAGAATTGCTGGAGCTATTTTTGTTTGCGTTGGAGTGATGGGTGTAAGAATGGAATACTATGTTGACCGAGGCTAGCTCCGTTGCCGGAGGCTGGTATACCGCCAACTTAATCATTGGGTGTCGGGTCAACTAACTCAGCGACTGTAAGAACCGGCACCTGGCCTTCGACTTCCGACTGTGAAGAGGCGGTAGAAAGGTGTCTATTTAAGCTGTTTAGAGGCACAGTGCGCTCGTCCAATCGGGTAGCTGAGTTTCGTTAGTTGGTGTGTCCTAGAGGTTGGTGGATAGTCATTCCAGCCCTGACACTCGTAGGAGTAAGACGTAATGAAAATTCAAGACCAAGTTTAAAATGTTGATATAGAGGTTGTTGACGCCTCTACCCTATCTGACGAACAGATATGCACCAAAATTCAACTCTATGAAAAGCAGATTAGAATCTTCAAAGCAAGGAAAGACTACGTCGCCAAGATGTTGTTCATTGATAAAGAAATCAACAACCAATTGACGGAAACGGCAAAGAAACTGGAGGAAGAGACTGCAAGCATCGTTGAGAAGATCGCCTCCCTTGAGGGTAAGATGCTTGAGTTATTAACTTGTCTAGTACCCCATTGTAAGCATAACATTAAAACTAAACCCTCTAAGAAAAGACCCGCTGAACAATTAGTTAGATCACCCAAAATGACCACTAGCGTCACTAAAAGCCCTGAAAAACAATTAACTGAATTTAAATTTCCACGAAAAGCTGCAAAAATTGCTATTGATTCAGAGGAGAGTGTAAAAAATATCGAAACTAAAAACAGTTTTGCAATTCTTAACTCCGAGAACACAGATGTCGAGGACGTCACCCCTACTGCCTCTAAAATAAGACCGATCATGATGAAGCTTTTCCCCGACTATAACCTGATTCTGCAGGACCTGCATAAGTCATATCCATCGGCTACCAACACCCACACTGCAGGATATATTAAAATACAACCTGATTTCTTATTTTACTCCACTGTATCAATAGCTATTTTATAATGTTCTTTCTTATTTTTACTTGTTAAATATTTTCTCATCTAAGATCTGCCGTCTAACTCTGTTGAACGGCAGGCCCACTCTGATTGGTCTTAGACTCCTACATACCCCACTAGCCAAACTCCTGTCTTGGCCAGTCAGAACGCTTCCTCTATTCTCAGATCGAAATTGTTTAACGTAATCTATGAGAGTTATTCTAACTCTCAATTCTGAATTTTTTCTAAAGTAAATTTCTCATTTTTAAATACCTTTCTACACTGGCAAATAATAACTCGTTACAGGCATCATTATTACCCGATAGGGGATTAGAGTCCTAACAAAGACTAAGTGCTCCAATAAACCCTCCCAGCTACTTGGTGGATAGTCAGAGATAGAAAATTAGATCGGAATCGAAGAGGGCGAGAGCGTCTCTCCCTATTGGTCGAGCAGATCTCCGATTGGAGGGATGAGTTGCTCGGAAAGTATGAGAGTGATGAGATGGTGAACATTCAAAAATTAAAGATGGAATTTAGAGAAATAAGAAATGAGAGAATATTGACATGTGAAAAATAATTAAAGTAGGATATTTCGGGGTCTGTTAAATGAGGGATCAGGATCGTAAATTTCAATTTTTCGGAGAGTTCTGTTGTCAATAAGGGGGATGTTAGTGAAGAAATTAGTGGAAATTCTTTTCATGAATTCCCGAATGGTTGTGATGTTTAATGAAAACCATCGGGCGTTAGTAATTTGTTTAATTATGTGATTTTGGGCTTTTTCTAGAATGTTAATATTAGATTTAGCAATGTGACCCCAGATTGGACAAGCATATGTTATCACTGACCTGAGAATCAGAGTATAGATAAGTATCTTGTTTTTCTTGATAAGAATTGAGTTCCGAGAAATCAGGGGGTAAAGACTACATGCTGCTTTTCGGAACTTCGTTTTAATCTGTGTAAAATGTTGTCTGAAAGTGGGGGTTTTTTTTTCTAAAATTACACCTCTGTATTTTGTTTGATGAGACCAGGGAACTGGGTGGTTGTTAACATGAACTATTGGTAGTTTTCTGTTTGTGTATCGGGAGAAGAAGAGATATGTGTGTTGGCTCAGGATCGCTGTGTCGTCCGCATACATGGCATATGGTTGTGTACCTGTTTTTTGGTATATCATTAACGGTATATATTAAATAATGTGGGGAACCTTGTGGAACACCAGATTTAACATTTTTATAAGCAGAATATGTATTGTTTACTCTGACAGCGAAGTTTCTGTTAGAGAGATATGAGCGAATAATTTGTTAGGTGTGGAGAGGTTTTAATCTGGATGAGCTTGTATAGCATCCCCACATGCCATACTCGATCGAAGGCCTTCTGGATGTTCAGAAAAATGGCCCCGGTCGAACGCTTATCTTTGAGTCCGGTTTTGATGTACTCAACTAACCTGAGCAACTGGTTCGGTGTGGATAGTTGGGCACGGAATCCATGCTGTTGAGAAATAAGAATGTTGTTAGTATTAAGATGATCGTTAAGTCTCGAGAGGATTATTTTCTCTGCAAGTTTGCTTAAGATCGGGAGTAGGCTGATAGGTCGGTAAGAGTTAGAAGAGCTGGGAGGGCTTTCCTGGTTTTAGGATAGGAATAATTACGGCAGTTTTCCAGGAATTTGGAAAATGCCCTGTAATTAAGATATTGTTAATGATGTTAGTTAGTTAAAAAATGACTGGTAGGGTGAAGTTTTTTACCATTTTATTGGTAATTCCTTCCCTACCAGGGGCTTTCTTGATTTTAATGTTTTTGATATATGCTATTAGTTCGGAGGGCAGAACGGGATCGTCAAAGTTATTTTCGTTAAGAAAATAGTTTTCGACATTCCTGTTAGATTATCAGTAAATTCGTTTGTAATATTATCCTAGAATTGGGATTCCAGTGAGCATGCTAGGGACTCCGCCTTGTCAGAGTCAGATAGAGCGATCCTGGTGGGGCCTTTAAGGGCCGAAACAGGAGACCTCTTTTTCCTAAGCGCTTTGGACATGCCCCATAAAAAGCCGTCCTCGACGTCCAGTGAATTTAGAGTGTCTTCCCAGAGTTTGTTAGTGAATGATTTGACTTTATGGTGGATTTTGTTTTGGAGATAGTTAAGAGTTCTTTTATCTTGTCGATAGCGAGTGAACTTCCGGGCTTTCTTGGCTCTATTTCTCTGTATGGAGAACTTTCTGAGTTCATCGCTGACGTAGTTTTTGTGTTGAGAATTTATAGGTTTAGAAGCAACGTTGTGTGCATTTATGATTTTGTTGGTGAGGTCGGCTACCTGCTTCTCGCCCGTGTTGGATATTTTTGGTGTGAAAGTGATGGTGTCGTTGAGTGTACTCCGGAAACGATCCCAGTCAGTAGATACGTTTCGGGTAGGAAAATTAAATTGTGTAGTTGTATCAAAGTTTAAGATCGGAGCTGAGCTCTGATATCGAGGTTATCCGACTGGGCCAATCAACGTTGCGTGAGAGGTAAAAGTCTATAATGGAGGCGGAGTCATGGCCGAACGTAGTAGGGGTGGGCGGGGCAAGAGGTCCGTGTTGATGATGAGATTATTAATAATATTTCCTCGGGTTCTTAAATTTCCCACCACAGGAAATATGTGCATTATAGTCTCCGCAAATGATATTAGTACGGCCGAGGGCGAAAAGTGCTTCTATATCAGTGATTAGGTTTGTGTTGGGATTGCTAGGGGTAATGTAAATAGATGTAATGGTGATTGTGTTTCCGTTCGGGGGAGTTAGAGCGACCGTGGTCGCTTCAGTAACCCCGAGCGGGGGTGTAGGAATGTTATGATGACTGAGAGAGGATTGCAGTGCCGCCCCCGGTCTGTGTGGTTTTAAGTTTTGCCTATCGTTACGACAGGTGATGTAGTTTGTTTGGAATGTTAAAGTTTACACATGGTCTCAAGTGTGTTTCTTGAATTAAGATTAGATCGGGGTGATGCTTATCTATGAAGTCGCGCAACTCCACAGTGCGCTGACGAACTCCATTCGCATTCCAGGATGTGATTCTGAGCCCAAAGCAGCTAAAACCCATCAAGCATTATTGTAAAGGAATTGGTAGAAAATATCTACCTTTTCATGTTTTTTGGCGTGCTTGAGTGCCTTCCCTAGCTCAATGAGGTTGAGGAATTCTTTGAAGAGGGTTTTTATTTCCTTCATGGCTTCCATGAAAGTGAAGTCTTCTTCATTGCTATTGGTATTATCACAGGGGGACTGGTTTTTCAATTAAGGTTTTTGGTGCTTCGGGCCACTGGCAGGGATGTTTGGTCCAGGTCGGTCGTGGTAGCTCCAATAAGTGCAGAAAATTTATTTTTAGTGGCAGTGCTGATTGCAGAGCCATTGTCTATTTTGGGTTTTTTGGCGTACTTCGTTGGAGAGACGAAGCCGTCATTACAAGTCGGAGTTTTGTTTTTTAAGTTTAAATTTTGGGTTGTAATTTTAACCGACGGGGTTCCTAGCGCTAAAGCCGGGAATTCCTCGGCGTTTGGGATGAATCTCGGAGACTAAATGTAAGCTTCAGCCATTCTCTTAGCGAGAATTTTAATCTTTAGGTTATGGACGCAATCGGGAATATGGCAATGAATCATAATGCTCAAATCACCTTGAAGGTTTTGCAGGGCTGCGAGAATTTCTTGCTTCTCTCTTTCCAGGTTGTTGAAAGGGGGGAGGGGTTGTCCCTTGAGTCTTTACATTCGATATGAATCATATTGTTGAGATAAGAAAGTCTTGCCTCCTTTGCATGCAATTTCTTTTTCATGAGCGCGCAGTGGATCTCAGGATCAGGGGAGGTGGCGGCGGCGGAATCGACCGAGTCGGTCTCCATACTTTTTCGTAAAAACGGTCTTTACGAAAATCACAAAAAAAAAAATTTTAATCCTTAATTTTTAAGCAATTTTTTCAATCTTCGCACAGAAGTTTGATAACATTATTCTACAAACGCAGCAAAAGTTTCGTTTGATAATCTTAATAAATAATGAATTTATTCAGTGTTGAGTTAAAAATTTTGACAATTTTTCGAAAAATCGTTGAAAAAAAAGTTGTGGTTTTATTTTTTAAATGACTGGTTCTAAAAGAAAAAGGCTTGAAGTTATTTAGTGTTGATTATCGTTTTCATAACACGAAAATAAATTCATACGCAACCATTTAGAAATAATTTTCATAAAAACGCATCAGTTTTAACACTTTAAAAAAATCTTAAAAAATAGAAAATATCATTATTTTGTAAAAACAATTATACCGTATTGTGGCGAAATAAATGATCTTTCCGATTATGTAATTATTTTTTGTCCGATTTTCAAATCAAAAATTGGATGGCTATTTTAAAATGGTCGGGAAAGTGGGATTTTTGCTCAGCCGAAGTTTTGCAAAATAAGTAACTCACAGGGGCAAAACAATTAGGCATTTTAAGGTTTTTAATTAATATCTTTTTAACTAATTGCAATATCGGAATATAAATGGGCAAAACGGCTTCCTCTGATCGTTCCCGATCTTTTGGTACCTTCCGCGAGTTTCTGCGTCGTACGGTTCGTGAGAAGATAGACGCACATAGATACATACATGCGTTTGTTTACCTTCGGATTTTAATAGTGTAGATTCAGATATTTTCTATTGATTTCTTGGAGATTCAAATTATGGTTTTTGTTCATTTGCATCATGATAGGTTTTATTTTTGTGGTGGAGGAAGAGGGGGTCCCCTGCACCTTCCATATTCCCAGGGACGTCTTAAGGCATAGGCCCAGGGCCTCGACTCGGCCCTTAATAAGATCATAATTCGAATGATTTCAACGTTGAAGTGCTATTTTCTGTAATATTCTCCGAAGAACTGGAAATTTCGGACGGTGTGTCACCTGGCAACAGGCGATCATGGCTAGCATGTCATGAGTTCGATCCTAGTACCACTAAAGACCCGTTTGTGTAGGGGAGCGATGCACGTTAAATCTGTCGAGAGCTCAAACGTCCTCCCGTTGGTGTTGTGTGGTAGTTAGGAGAGGGGGTGCCAGCTCAGGTGTCGTCCGCGTCACTTGACCATGGTTCAAAATTACGCGGACCGTCGCCAAAAGCCCTCGTGTTGCTAATCAGTGCGATGTTAATATTCTCTCAGTCACCTGGCAACATTTGATGACTGTCGTCCATGTATAGGTCTATCACCAAAAACTCTCATTACTCATTCCGTCAAAAGGTGGCAGTCTGTCGAGTCGGTTTGTGCGATTGTAAAATAATGCATATTTATTTGTTTCGAGTTATTGTTTGTACGAGTACTTGACAACGTATACTTGTAAGGCTCATAGGTGGGACCTATTTTTGCGTAGGGGTTCAGGGGAAGTGTTAAAACGTCCCTGCGTATTCCTCGTGTTTTCTAAAGCCGCGAAGCTATTCTTAATAGTGCAAACTTACTCTGAAGGTACTTCCTTCGTTGTGCGGACGAATTTTTGGGGGGATTTGAACTCCTGTCTATTGCATTTAGTTTTATTTTTATCTGTTTCATTAGTTTTAACTTTTTGATCTTCATTATTATTATTTTTAGGTTTAGAGTTATCTTTTTAACTTCGTTCTCATTAATTTTATTTTCATTACTTGAGGTTTAGCATTCTGATCCTTTTTAAAAGTGTGGGTTGGACAGTCTACAATTGGGCAAGAAACCAAAGCTATCTCACCTAAGATGGATTGCAACTCGGTCTCCAATCTGAACTTTTGCTATTTGTGCTTCTCCTCTTCTGCTTTATCGAAGACTGGGAATTGTTCTTGGACTTCTAAGATTCCTTTGATGTATGTCTGTCGAAGTTCCTTCTCTCTGGCAAATCTCCAAAAGAGAGAAAGATAATTGCGCATATTTCCTCATCGGATTGCCCCTCGTCCATTTTCTCGAACTCTGGCATTTTAACTGGAATGTCGAGGTCCATATTGAATTTTTAAACCGTTGCTCAGTGAATCGTGTTCAAAAAGATACACGTCCGCACATAGTGGCGGGGCGACAGAAAACGTACGTAATCACGTGATCGCAATCTAGGATTACTTTAATTATTTTTATTTGCGCGATCCCCATTTTTTCATGTAAAAAAGTGGAATTAGTGTTTCTGAAGTGATTAAAGTCAGCAAAGTTCGAGTCGCAAAATATTCTTTTTTGTAAAAATAAAGTGTTATTAATGTGTATTTAAGCAGTTTATGCCCAATTTTCTTCTAATGTAATGTTTTAAAAGTTTTGTACGTAGATTGCGTACACGTAGAGCTATCTGCAGTCATTACAATAAAGCTTGCCAAACATGGCGTCAGAAAATTCTGGAAGCAAAAATATATGTATTTTTCGTAATTTTAAATTTTCTAGACTATTTCTGACATTTTTACATTTTATTATGGATTCATATGAGTAATTTACGTTCTCAACAAAAGTTTTACACCTGAATAATGTGATTTCATGGTGCTAAAATGTTATTACGTTTTCAATTACATTTGGAAGTGCCCCTTCCCTTAATATTTATTTGGAGAGGAGAGGTGAAAGAATATTAATTTCTAATTCATGAGAATATTTAACAAAAATTTCTCAATTCAGTCATAATTTAAAATTTCTCCAGAACTAAAAAGAATATCCAGTTTCAAATCTTTGAAATGCTTTTGATTTAAATCTTTTTTAGTTTCAAAATTAGTGTAAAATTTCAAATGTAAACTTTAGAAAAGTAAATAATGTAGTTTTTCTTTTAATTTAGGAACATGTTTGGACTAATGTGATAGATCAGGGGTTGGCAGCCTATTGCATGTGTGCCACATGTGGCACCCAGAGCAATTCTCAGTATCTCTCTGTACCACTCCACAAATTAGTCAGTTTTTGAGTAAAGTTGATAATTTTGAAATGGAGCTTATCATCTTAATAATTGAAAAGAAAATTTGCAGAGATATTTAAAAATCTGGAAGATAAATCTCCTGATAATTTAACAGCTATTTTAAGTTGCTGGATGTCATTGCCCAAGGAATTTAATTGCGTGAAGAATATTTTTGTGTTCTGCTTTGCCACTTTTGGCTCTACATACATATGTAAAATCTTTTTCTCTTATATGAAATAGATTTTGAGTCCACAAAGAAGGTATTTAAGAATTGAACATTCAGAATCTTCTGTCAAATTGAAAGTCACAATTTATACCCTTGACATTAGGCAAAGCTTTGCATTAAAATTTAATTTTTTTTTAAATATATTGAAAGAGAAAATTGATATTTTATGTTGCTTATTTCTTATTTTCATAAATATTTTTAGAAGATAAGTTTATTTTTTAAGATAATAAAAAAAGAATATTTATTAAAAATTTTTGATAAATGTTTTTATTTGAATAAATATTCTTCTGCATCATTTAAAGATATTTATATCTACAATTTTAATTTTTTAATTATGTTTAAGGAATAGTTATATTTTTTTTATTTTTATGTTAATAAATACCTTTAAATGATGCATAATTAATATATAATAAAACCTCAAATCTGTATTTTTTATCTCTGTTCCCTAACTCTGTATGCATTGTCGTGGGAATTGAATTGTTTCAAGTACTTCCTACAATGTGGCACCCTGAATGTTATTGGTAGATTGGTTTGGGCCAACCTCTGTGATTGATGATCATTCTAAAATTTTATATCATGAAATTGAACATTATATTTAAAATGTACTGAATTTTTTGAGTCATGAATAATCCAAAAATAATAAATAATATTAATTCTATTTTGCTTTTTTGCTAATTGTATGCTTACTTTTATGCTGGTTATTGATTTAGATTTTTCCCCTTCTTTCTACAGGACCAAGTAGTGTCATAAATAAAATTACTGGCCATTTGAAACTACTATGACAAAAAAGATTGAGGTTTTGTGAAGCAAACAGTGATGAGATGTAAATAATTTTTATTATGTTTGCGTAATTAGGTTGAATCAAAATGTGTTTTTTACAGTAAAAATTTAGTTAGTTTTTCAAAAATTTCAGAATTGGAAATTGATTTCTTTTAAATATTTCTGTCTTCCTATTTAATAAATATCTTCACCACTTACCTACTTAAGCAGTATTTGATATTTTATTTGACACAAAATGTTATGAATATGAGTAGGTTCTATTAATTCATATAAACAAGGCTCTTTTAAAACAAAAATGATTTTTTAATACATTTGAAATTTCTATACATGAGGTTTTGTATAGAAGTTGTCATTCATTCACAAAAACAACCAAAATGATATGTTTCCAATATTTAAAAACATAACATATATTACTATAACAATTGCCAATATTCAAAAATACTATATACAAATACACTGTCAGTTAATGCAAACAGGTATTTTACAATCATATACAAATGCATAAAATTTATGCAAAACAAATTATTCTAATTTTATAAAACAGCATTTTTTTTAATAAATGCCTTAAATATACAATTTAAATCTATTCAAGTAACTCCTGTATAACTCAGTTCCTCTTGTTATATGAAACAAAGAACCAACGCAAATAGAGTGAGGTTCCAAAAATTTTAGAAGAAATATAATTATCCATGCAATCTTCTTCAGTTGTACTTCATATGAATGCATACCCAATAAGGTTTCTTCATCATTACAAAATAACATTATTAAGCATTTTCTTTTTGACAAGATATCCTCATCTTCTGAACTTTCTTCAGCATTATCCTTTGCTCTATTTTTTTTTTTTGAAAAAAAAATACTCCTATTTTAGATTAATTTGCTTTTATCAGATGTATTTTTATATTATATTTTAAAAAACGCAGTTTCAAAGATGGATTCAGAACTTTACAAACAAAATAGACTTCCAATTCAAATAATTATCAAAAATTCCTGCAGGCGAATCTCATATAATATAAACACTAAGATATCTTGTGCACTTATTTCATTATTATCAGTCAGTGTTTTATGGAGTTTTTCCTCAATTTTAAATTTTTCTGTTAAAAAATTTGTGTTTTACAGGAATTTATCTAATTGTTTTAAGATCTGGTGTTTCATGAAGATTTTCTTTCCCAATTTTCAAACCATTTTATACGAAGGATTACTTGTACATACATTTAAAAAATGAGATATTAAGAATGAACATAATTTTTTTTATCAATAATATATCTGTATTTAAAATCAAACTCTTAAAATGTATCTATCTTGCATTTTCAAGTTACTTTGCCTCTTAATTTGAAATCACAACTTTAAAAATTACTATGGCCTGCATTTTGATCATTTAAAATTTTTAAATAAATAAATTGTGAACATTACAAAGAATACATAAATCATGATAAATTTTTACAGCATTTTGATATAAGAGTGATTTCAAATATTGGAATGTTTTTCTTTTTGTTGATTATCTATTTTTGAAAAACTTTATGCGAACAGTGTAAAGACTGATGTAATGATTGAATTTGATGTAAGGTTTTATAATTTATTCACAGAATCATTACTTTTTTGCCATACTACAATATTTTTTTAGTCATTTTTTAAAATTTCCTTAAGTGCTTTGTAAGTCAATTAAGTTTTTAGTCATTATCTGGACACTGGGTATTACTTCTGAGGAAACTAAAATTAAAATGACAAAACATCTCAAAATTAGTACACTTTTTTTCTCAATTAAAAATTTTAAATATGTTTTATTTGTTAAAACAATCAAAGATTTCACCCCAATCCTAAAAATAATCAATCAAATTATTCAAAATGATTATTCACCAGAAGTAAGCCTCCTCTTTTTAAAATTCATTTGTTTATTTACAAATAGCTAAACCAAAACTTTTACTGCATCAAGAACATTAGGTATACTTATGTATTATCGCAACCTATTGGTGACATTATATGAAACCAAGCACTTGGTTGCCAATTCAGCGCGTAAGACGCATAGGAAATAAGGGTTGCCAACTTGGAGAGTTATTAATAGAGTTGGCGATTATTGTGATAATACTTGAGAACCGAACATTTTTTGATTTACAACTGTTGCCACTCACAAAAATTTTAAAAAGTAAAAATGATTTTTATTCATTTGTATTCTTGATATTGTTAAGGATGCTGTTTTTAAATTACTAAAATAAATAAATATCTTTCATTACTATTTTTTGTGCCTAATACACTTAATTTCCTTTAATGATAATAGTGGGTCTACATTCCATAACTTAACATTAATAGAAAAAAATTGTTGATATTTATCTACAAATAAAAAAAAAGTCACATTATATATATCAAAGTAACTTTCTATACTAAGTAATGTATAAATACTTTAAAAATATATATATATTTTTTTTGGGGGAAATTTGTTTTTAAACATTGAAATGGTTTCGTACATTTATTCAAGTATGATAAGAAACATTTTAGTTTTCTTTACTTTAAAATTTTTTTGCATTTTTAATCCATGTGCATGCACAGTAAACTTGAAAATATTTGGTTTTTCAAGAACATTACAAATCAACTATACTCGGATTTTTAAGCAAACTTAATCCTCTTGCTGTGTATCCCACGATTTCTAAGGGCAACATAAAAGTAGCAAAATTTCCACAACCTGCAGTTTCCATGGGGATGCATTTTTTCCAACTATTAGCTGTGTAACCCACCCTGTTCCTGTTTATATTTTTATAATCTAATTCTATATTGAAAAAAAAACTATTTTACAAAAAATGTTTGTATATTTTAACTTTAATATGTAGATTTGAAACATGTAATTAGGTTCAAAATTGTGTACTTTTTTATTTTGATATAAAAAAAAAATTACCAGCGAGACAGAAGCCGAGTGGTCTAGGCATCGGATCATGGCTAGCGTGTCACGAGTTCGATTCCAGTACCACTAAAGATCCGCTGTGAAGGGGAGCGATGCACGTTAAATCTGTCGAGAGCTCAAACGTCCTCCCGTTGGTGTGGCGTGGTAGTTAGGAAAGGGGGTGCCAGCTCAGGTGTCGTCCGCGTCACTTGACCATGGTTCAAAATTACGCGGACTGTCGCCAAAAGCCCTCGTGTTGCTAATCAGTGCGACGTTAATATTCTCTCACCAGCGAGACAGTTAAATATATACTCTATTCAGATTAAGTTAAATTGAATATGATGTTAATGTAGGTTCCATGTTGTTACGAAGCTTTTAATATTTTTGTTAATAATGATTTAATTGCTTTTTTTTTTAAATTTTACTTTTTGCAATTTGCCATTTTTATATCAAAAATTTATTTTACACAAGCAATAAGTATGTTTAATTTTCTTCAAAACATAAATATAATATAAAAATTACTTTCATAAAATTCATGTTTATTATCACATACACAAATGTATATCTAAATGTTCAAATTAAATCATACACAGTTGAATCACAATATTATGGCCACGCCTAATATCTGGAAAAGCCTCATTTTATACTAAAAATGGCACTTTAATGACAGGGCATGGATTCAATGTATGCATGGAAGGTTTCCATGGGCATATTTAATTGTAATAGCAAAGCATCACTTCATTCATGAAGATTAAGAAGTTGAGGGCCTTGCTATCTGATGTGCCAATGCAAATAATATACGTTTGTCAACAGGGGTGCTGTAACCAGATGCCACCTGCAAAAGTCATGCAGTAAAATCCATACTGACCACCCTGTATAGTGGTTAGTGATACTGACTGCTGTACATAGGGCCTGGATTTGAATACCGAAGAAGGCATGTTTGTTTGTAAATGTACGATGCCTTAGCAGCATGGGAGAATACTAAATATTTGTCAAGCCACAAGTCCTTTTGTGAGATTGATGGGAAGCCCCTGACCGCCCAGTATGTTCTCCCTGAAAATTGGAAATGGAACTGAGCCAAAACATACTGTCACCTGCATGGTGCTCAAAGCTATGGCTAATGACAGGCCTACAACTAGCTCCTTGCCACAATTAATTTCGTGGGCCTCGATCTGACACCATCGATCAGGTGGCATAAGAAACAACTGTAAAGTCCATTGAGTAGTTATTCTCCATAGCTTTTTGTGCATTGCTCATTTATTTGAACAATCAATGCATCGACAGTAACTTGTCAATCAGTTTTAACCAGATGATATTCATCTCTCTCATTCATTGCTTGTGATACTCCACAGTTTATATGCCAAGACAGCAAATCCTGTTTATTTTTTTCATTTATTTTATACAACCCCAGTCGAATATTTCATAAAAGCTGCAATTTCAGAAATAGTTCTACCCTGTGCTCAATAATCATGCCTTTTTCAAAGTAAGTTAAATCATGTTAATAAAGGTGGCCATTATGGCATCTTTTACAATACAACTACTACTTTGCTATCATCCCTATGTGTTCCAAAAAACAGGTTTGTTCATCTTATCAGTGACTGGTCACATCTGTGAATACATTAACTAATGGAATGGTAATAATATTATGATTCGACTGTATTTTATATTGAAATTTGGTTTATAATGTCTGAGTGAAATTTAAAACAAAAAAAATGTTTTTTTAATCTTTTTGTGATTTTAAACTCTACAGTTGATTGAAGCCGAGTGGTAGTGTATCATGCTTCCACGCCACATGTCTGGGGTTCAAATTCCGGGCTGGGCAAGGTCAATTCCGCCTTTCATCCCTTCAGTGGGTTGATAAATGAGTTCCAAGCTTGCTTGGAACTGTACACTGGGGGTTTTCATGTCAGGTTGACCATTTAACCAAAACATCTGCACATGCACACCAGTGCCTAAGGTCACATAAACTGAGATAGGCACAGTAGGCCTTGGTCCTCATGGGCTGTTGCACCACCGAGTTCAGTTCAGTTCAGTTAAACTCTACAGTCTCCAGATTTATATAATTAAAAATTATTATAAACATTATTTCAAGAACCTAAATTTAAGGCTTTTAAGAGTATATTAAAAGTGATTCATGTAGGTAATATTCAAGAAAATATTTCATGTACATTAAAACCATTTGGTCCCAAGCAGCACGATCATGCTGTTGAGATTTTATGTTGAAAAAACTCAGTACATTTCGAACATTATGGACAACTGACGGTGCATTGCCGATTGTTGAAGTCATGCGCACAGATTTACTGAAGCAAGTACATTACATAGCTCTTTTTAATGTAAATAGAACATTTTACAATAGGTAAAACAATACTATAGCTTTGATTGGGATTCATCAGTGTAAAATGAACAAAGTGCTATTGCATCACTTAATGTTTCTCGGTATAAAATAAAACGAATCATTTTGAGAAAGCACAGTTGCATTGTTTGAGATTCTTTGACAGTGTTTTTGTCAAAGAATCTCAAGTTTTTGTCAGTTCCCCCTGGGGATCAAAAGTTAATTATATGCAAATAATAAACAGTGTTGATTTACGCAGATGCATATTTAGAAGATTTTTGATTTTTACATTTGTAGAAATTCACTTATGTAATTTTTCTAATTTGGGAAACTTTTTTTGCTCATTATTCTTGGAGATTTTTAAAATGTATTACATATATCATAAATACCAAAGATTATTCTCCCCTTCATTTGATACAATCTTCACAAAAACATTTTGATTTATTACAAAGCAAAAAAAATTTGATGATTGTAATTTATTTATACATGCCATATAAGTATTTCGTTTAAAAATGTTATTTTTGTGGTCCTAATAATTGTTTCCTTTATAAGAAATTTGGCACCTGCAGAAATATTACTTCTCCGAGAGTAATTTGTTTTTCTCGTAGTTTAAAGTTTCAAACATAATATAAGAAGCAAATATGTGCTTGCAGTTGATTGTATGATATGGTGTGGTTGAAGTGTGATATGGATAATCAATCAATAAATAAATGAATTCATATAAAACTGTAATGTTTTTTTAAATGCTAATGGTTTGGAATTAACATGCAGTTTTGAAAAAAAAATCATTTGTATATTCACAGATTCAGTAAGAAAATCAAAGTTATAATACCTGTGAAACTAAATAACTGGTTTAATGTTTTCATGATACTTTTATCTCGTATAAAAATCTTGCATACACATATTAGTCAATTGACTAATAATCATCAGATTTTGAAGAATTTATGCCGTTTGTGACTGACAAGTTATGTTAGAACACACATGGGGACATATTTGCATTATTGGTCGCATATTGTGGCATTTGACAAAAATGGTTGATAGATTAACATGTAAAGTACTCACATTTTATTATTTTTTTTATATCCTTCATTCACAAAAATATTCAATAATAAATATATATATTTACAAAATTATATTCACAATTTATACATAGAAGTATTAAAAGCTATCAAAATATATTTAGATTTAGGAGTTTTTTTCCGTCTATTTTTATGTTTATAAAGGTAAAGAATCAATATACATTTTCATAGCCTTGATAAAAACACTAATTATTAAAATAAATATTAGATATGAAACAAGACATTACATAGAAACTCTACTTTTCACCACATTGGTTGAATAGAATCAAAAGTAGAACAATTCTCATCAATCCATGGCAAAATCAGATCTTTCATCTTGTGACATACCTTCGCCAATGCAATACAATCACCTTCAGAACTGTGGCTCCCAGGTGGGTGCTTGTTAAAAAAATAAAGATGCAAATTGGAAAGTGCACAAGATATTTTACCTCTTTTTGTGTATTTAACAAGTGGGGAGATTTTCTTTTCAGGTGGAAACACAGGTACACCAAAAGTCCTAAAAACTTTCAATGTATCTGCAATAAATATGTCAGAAGATAAAGAGGCTGATAGTCTGGTAAACTCTGCTTTTAGAATGGGAAAATCAAAATTTTCTCCATTATGAGCTAGAAGACAGACAGGTTTGGGAAGATGAGAGAGGAAGGAGTTGATCAATTCAGCTGTTTTTTGTTCAAAGAGTGGCTGGTCAATGAGGTTAACATTATTTAATCCTAAAAGAAATTATAATAAACATATAATAATAATATAATGCTTATATATAATAAAAACATTATACATTAGAATGAATAGCAATTTAATATTTTTTTTCATTGCAAGGAAGCAGCCTTGCAAGGAATATATTTTTATGAATAGCATGAGAATAAACAATGATCTTGTAATAGATATATTACTTAAATGTGTGCAATAATTCTCACCAACATTTATAGTTTTGTGACTACAGCAGCTCTTTTCATAGACTTTCAAACCATTAATTATAAATTTTCAATATGTATTTGCTAAATTAATATAGTATATACTTCGATACTTATCAGTTATAAGGACCATGAATTGCAACTTCTTTTCTGAACTGTTGCCAACACAGACATCAACAATGTCATCCAATAAGACATATTCACCATAAATGTAATGGTGGTACAGAATTTAACGTGCTTTCTATATGTCGCCCTGTTTGACTTCATGGTTTTTATTACCAATTCTCAAAATTTTACATCTTATGAAAATACAATGTTCCAATATCTCTGAAACAAACTGATTATTATTTAATTATCTAATCATTCTTTTCTGTATTTTTAAAATATATACTACATTAATTATATAAACCAAATTTTTCTCCCTTTTTTTAAGAGTTTGGTCTACTACAATATGGCAGTAAACATGAGATGGTACTTACGTATTATCGCAGCCATATTAGCAACATTATATGAAACAAAGCACATTGCTGCCACAATTCAGCACTTACGACACATGCAAAATTGGGGTTGCCGACTTGGCGAGTTATCTTGAACATTGACATTTTCATGATAATACGCTAGTACCCATAAGATACATGCATCAAACATAGTACAATGTAAATGTAATTATTATCTCTATTGTGATAAATACTTTTTAATTCCTGATTTTTTTTCCCCCATAACTATTCAATTACTTAAATCTCTCTTTGAAACATGTTCCTTTAAGCAGATTCCTTTCATGGAGTAGACATCCGATACAAAATGGTTTTTACGAAAATCGACCCCCAAGTGGCGTTACAGATAATTATTTCCATTTTTAAACTATTAGATGTACAGTCTTGAGATTTGGTAAGCAGACTCCTTTTATGGAATAGAGATCTGTTACAAATGTTTTTACAAAAATCGACCCCAAGGGGTGTTGCAGGGTTTAAGGGGAGTTATAGATAATTATTTCCATTTTTACGCTATTGGATGAAGAGTCTTGGTTAGCAGATTCCTTTCATGGAGATCCACTAAGAAGTTTTGGCGAAAATCGACCCCATTAAATTTAGACTTTAAATTTGTTAAGCATGTTTATTTTGTTAAGTAGAGATCCACTAAAAATCTACTTTGGGCAAGGGGGTTACCGGAGCATAAAAGATAATTCTACTTCAGTTTTAGATATTATTTAAAAGCCCTATCCACTATTTTTAAATCAAGAGGTGAGACTTATAATGATGTTTTTTAATTCAATCAAACAGTTAATGCTAGGACTTAGATATCAGTAACTTATATAAATATAAACAGTATATATTCATACAACATTATGAAATACCCGGCAAAGCAGGCAGGTAATGGCTAGTTATATATATTTATATATCATTAATTTATAAAAAGTAAGATATATAAGCTCTTCTACTGGAAGACATAAGTAAATTTTATTCCACAATTTTACAAGGCTGCTTACCTGCAAAAGTTTACCCTAGAAAAGTATAGCCGACAATACTAACCCATTCTATGTATTTCATTTATACATTCATCTTAATTACACAACAATAGAAGCATGTTTCATGGTTTGTGAGCAGAGTTCTAAGTTTTTATTTTGTAAGTGATAAATTATTGTTATGTAAATGACTGTCTTGCCTGCTCCAATGAAAAAAAAATCTTTCTCACACTTAACATGATATAAAAACAAACTCCCCCTCCCCTTCTTTTATACTTTTCTGTTAAAGCAAGATTAAGCATTTGTTGTATCAAGAAGAGAAAATCAATTTCTTTCTTAGCACCTTTTGTTCAATATTAAAGAGTTGGATACTCATGTATTATCGCAGCAATCACCAACTCTATTAATAACTCACTAAGTTGACAACCCCGATTTCCTATGTGTTGTACACGCTGAATTGGCAACCAGGTGCTTCATTTCATATAGTATTGCCAATAGGTTGCGATAATACATAAGTACTGAGATTTGTTTTTTTAATGGCTGCTTTTCATTTTATTTGATTTATGAAAACATTTTTAATGTCTTTCAAATCCTATTGAAAAGGGGGGAAGAGACTATAAAAATATTAGAAAAATAACTAAATGCCTATAAAACCAAAAAATAAAAGTCAATTAATAATTACATTGAAAGAGAACCACTCTAGATTTTAAAAAATGCATCTAGTTCAGAACAAGGAATAGTTCTCTTTTTGAAATGCACATGATCAATCTAATAAAAGCAATTTTTTTGTCATTTTCTTTATTGCATTATTCTACAAGCAATTAACAGATGAATATGACATACCAGATCAACAAAATTATATGAATATTTTACTTTGAAATGTTCATACATGGCAGCTAGCAAATTAAAATATCTATTAGAAAGATTAGCCCACTTCAAAAAATATTACAGTTTCATCTACAATATTTTTTTCACCTTCATAAAGGTATTTATGCGGTGATAGGGAACATCAACAAGAAAAAGAACATAGTTTGCATTAGTTTCATTTCTTATAAGTTTTCATTAAGGCTGTTTCCGCCATACGTACAAGAGCTTGAACTTAACGCGAAACACATTTTCAGACAGAAAAAATACCTCAATTTTTATAAAAATTTGTGACATTGAACTCATGCATTTGTTTATAATATAGTGTTTTTAAAATTTCAAAATATTTCGTAAATAATTTAGTTTTTCCTTTAAATACGTAAAGAGATAACTCATTTAGCATAACGGTATAGGAGAAAAAATGTATCAACTCTGATAAAAACGAGTAGTATGATAAAATAAATGATTCTCTACAGGATAGTGAAGCCAGAATATAATATTAATGTTGGACTACTTTTATATCTGAACAGATGTTCCAAATATGGGTTCTATTCTTTAACATTAACTCGACCATTATGGATTGCTCTGCCAATGAAAAAAGCTAAAATTCTACTAGTACTATATAGTTAAAAAAATAACTTAAAACAAAACAATGCTGAGTGGTAGGGCTTACATGAAAATATACTTTTTTCCTTCTTTATGGCCTATTCTTTATCAAAATCCATAAACAACTTATTAAAACATAATCTGGAGACAATCTCATACTTTTAAGGTGAATATTGTTTAAAAACACATTTATAATATTTACAAAAAAATTTCTTTAATTCATTGTTGAACCAAATAAAATTTAATTTTTCTAACATATTTGTAAAATTATATTAAGTTTAAAAATGAAGTAAGTATTTTTGGTACTTAAGAATTATCACAACAATCGCCAACTCTATTAATAACTCACCAAAGTTGGCAACTCCAATTTCCAATGTGTCGTGCTGAATTGGCAACCCTATGCTTCGTTTCATATAATGTCGCCAATAGGCTGTGATAATATGCAAGTACCATATTTTTTCCCTTCATGTACTTACCAGTTATTGCAGTTGCACTAGGAGATATTGATGATCGTGGTCTGATGCAGAAGCACAACTTCTGGATAATTCGAATATCTTTGAGATCATCATATGTACTTTGTTCAAATTCTTTTCTGCTGATTGCTACCATTGACACCTCAGTTATCTGCACATTTGACTTTCCAATTTCATATGCCAATCCTGTAGTTTCTAGATCAAAGAAAACAAGGGAAGAAATAGTTAATTGAGGACGAGCAGCTTGTGATTTGAAAGATGCTGAACCAATCCTGTGAGGACTGTTAGTTTTTGATTTAGAAACATTTGGAGTCGCAGAAAAGTTAGCAGCTTCAAGACAATTATCTAACAATTGTGTGGAATGAAGTGAATGTACACTTGCATTTGTTTGTGGGCTGTTAATTGCTAATTCTTGAGAATTTGTTAATATGTGAGAATTATTAGCATGTGTTCCAATACACATGTTGTTTAGATTTGGGCATCCATCTGCATTTATGTAATGATTTGCTGTAGCATGCTTTAATAGATTTGATGCTCCACAAGCATCTTGATATGTTTTTGTTCGACTAATGATATCTTGCACAGTAGGAACTGTTATTGAAGAAACTGGATTCAGAATTGGTGTGGTATTCAAAATTGTACCACTAAAAGCAAAATTGGCATCATTAATAGATAAATTCTCCGACGGTAATGTTGATAGTACTTTTCTCATATCAGAAAGCGATCTCGATTTAATTATTCCTCTAGATAAGATAGATGAATTACTTGAAGGTACGAAATGCAACACTGAATCATCCAAAGCAACTGCAAATTCTGAATTAATCATCTCTCAAAAACCGAAAGTACAAGCAATACAGTAAAAGTTGTTAAATTTTTTTATTGAAAACTTAACTTGGTAAAATGTAAAAAACCAAATATGAATGATTTCTGATTAAGATACTTCTTTTTCAAGATTTTGAACAGGGATTTCAATCGAACCCGATTCTTCTCTGGAATTTTATAGATGTATTTCCTTCATCCCCTCAGATTGATCGGATTCATTTACAAGTAAGGCAAAATTCCATTCTTCTATTTTTCTTCTAACTTTACATTTTATTGTTTGTTTTCTGAAATACGTCAAAACAATTAAAAAAACGCATGACGTTAAATAGAGAGAACTTTTTGAGTTACTCACGACTTGGGTGTTCCTTTTCGGCACGGTCAAAGGAAAAGAGGTTGCTTATCATTGGTAGATGTGCAATGACGTCATTGTTCTGGGTTGCCTGGTTTGGCGTTATAGCATGTTTCTATGCACTAGTGGTTCATTGAAACAAAAGATTTTTCTCCATTTGGGAGATTGTTTTTCAGACAGTTTTTTCTTCCATGAGTATAATAGTGAAATTCTCTTACGTATCTAATTTTCACTGTACAAATAAAAATCTGTTTTTTTTTTCATTCACCTAAATCAAAATTTTTAGTGAATTTAATTTTGCAGAAGAAATATATCTTTGAGCTTAGTAAATGAGAAACTTAATTACAAATAAAAAAAGATTGTTATATAATTTTTTAATAATCCATTTACTGTAATTAATAATACTTTGAAAATGAATTATATACTTCGAGTTTTATTCTTATGTTTGATATAAAAAAGTTAATTACAAGCATAGAAAATTGATGTTTTTATAATATATATTGGTATATTAATGCACATTTTTGTAGATGAAAGTACTTTAATTAAATCTGTTCATGTAAGTGTTATTTTAAAATGTGAAAATATTATCTTAATTTCTGTTATGTAATTAGGTGATTTTTTTATGTGTGAAAGACTTATTTATTCACATTTTAAACTAATTTGTCCAATAATTTATTTCCTTTTTATTTTTAGAATTAAATTTACTACAAAATTTTTAGCTATTGTAAACTAAACTATAAATAAAGCTTATGCTTAAATTTTTATTTTCTATCTTTTGTAAAATACTATGAATAAAGTGATTCCTGGCAGTTGCATAAAAAACATATACTGATACTTTTTTCGTACATTTTTAATGCGTTTCTCTGTAACAAATGGTAAATGATTAGTGTTCGATTAATAAATGTGTGTGTGAAGTAGTTCTATTTTGTTTAATGGAAGAAAAATAAAAACATGGAAGAGGGAGAGAGAGAGTAACAGATTTTTATCCCTTTTTTATATTTGAATAATCAGACAACCTAATCATACTTCTAATCAGAAATCCCATTATAAGGGGAATACAGAAGGATAGGGTGCAAACCCCTCCCAAAGACGAATAAATTTTTAATTTTAGCATGAAGAGATCAAGTCTTGGTGTTTTCGTCTATGTTTTTTTTTTTAAAATATAATCCCCCTCATAAAAATAATCTGTGTACACTACTGCCCATTATTATATATATATATATATATATATTCTTTTATACGTATATATACGTATAAAAGAATTAAAACTCTACTTTTCGTTCTCATAAAAGTGAACATTTCAAATCAATAAATACCATAGTGTTGTATTCAATTCATGGAATTCCTGATAAAGCCATGCAAAAAAAAAGGTGAAATCTTGATCTACTTGATAGAAAATGTAATATGTTTATTAACACAGTGGTAAGATTGGCCTAAGTTATAAGAAAATAAATATATATATATATATTTATATTTATGTTTTTCTTCTATTCGTAAATTGGAATGAGAATACTGTTATTTTTTTCTTACCGAAGAGGGACCAAGATAACCCAACAAAAGTTTAAAGCTTCAGAACAAGATTCCTATAATGTTATCAAATCTTATTAATCTTACTCAATCGATACATAGGTTGCATTTTTAATAATTGATTGAAAGGTTATATTTATCACATTTAGAAGCAACGCAAAGACTTAATTTTTAACCACAGGTTGATGACAAGAACGACACCTGAGATAATACTTCTCTCTAATAGCTTTCACACCAAATTCAAACTAACCATTTGAACTATCATTAACCCATTAAGGATCCAAGTTTAAATTATTTTTCTTCAAAATATGAAAATAAAATTAATATATAATCAACAATTAAAGTACGAAAAAAAATTAAAATTTTACTTTAACTGAAAAATAACCAAAAAATGTTTTAAAAATTATAAATTTAATTTTCCGTTTTCGCAAAGCCGATCTCCTAAATGGGTTGTTAACACAAAGCTTTTAAACTTTCCGAAAGAAATATAAAACGCTGGAAAGCATTGTAAATTTCGACATCCGAAGAGCTCGCCTTTTCGGCTTGTCATTTTGCTCATAAACACTGTATCCCCCCCCATCCCGCAGGAAACGAGAGGGGGGGGGGAGAATGTTCTTTACTCAGACTTCACGGAATCTTGGACAATGGTAAAGAGATGGTATCTGTTTTTTCTTGAAGAGGGAGAGGCAGAACCATATGTCTAAGGCAGGGGTGACCAACCTTTTTGGGAAGAGTGCCACTATATGATTAAAAATTAGGCGGGCCACTTGTAACATTTCCAACAAACAAAACAATAGGAAAAGGTGAAAAAATGTTACTTGTAGGCTTATTATGGAATTTTTATGCATATAGTGCATTTTTATGTAAATCTAAGAGTGGAATTCAAAGATAATATAATAAATAAGACAAAAGTACAAACTTAAGTTTTATAGTTAATTAACTTTTTACAAGTTCACAAATTAATTAGGTTAGCTATAAAAAAAATAAGTAACTTGAGACATCTAGTTCTAAATAATTACTGAACAGTCAGTACTTTTTTTAACGTGGCTTTTGAATTTGTAGTCTTTTTTTTTTTAACCAACTCATTAATATTAAGATTAGTACTCGGAGATGCTAACAAAATTATGTTGTTTTTTAGGTGTATATCAGTAAATTTTGGGTTATATTTTGATTTTATTATATTCATAACAAAAAACATTTGTTCAAAAACATATTGATCCAAACTTACAACAATATCTGACAGCCAAATCGAGTAAATTTGGAAATTGCTTGCTCGTACAACTTTTCAAAATTCAACATAATTCGGATTCTTTGCAGTTCAAATAAGTTCCTTATATTTTTGCTTTTTGATGTAGTATGGAGCTGTAGATCAATATTTCCGATTTGGGTTTCAGGTGGGTAACAATAAACGTTTTGCCGAGAAATTATGGCAAAAAATGTATGAAAATATCAACATTTTTTTACTATTGTCTTGAAAGTCATCAAACCTAGCACTGAATGAATATTGCAAAATGGATATTAAACTTTTAAAACTATCGTAACTCGAGGCATTATTAACTTTGATAGATAGTTCGTGCATTAAAGTGAAATTGTTAATCTTTATCTCCAAAATCGAGAAGAAAAGAAGATATATGATCAATTAGGGTAGGAAAAGTATACTCTTTTCATTGTAGTCATAAATTTAAATTATTTAAATGCCTCATTGTATTGGTAAGCAAAGCTAAATCCCAAAGTCAATCTGCATTCTTGAGTATCAAACACTCACTGGGTAGTTCTCATTGTTTTCTTCCAGATATTTTAAAACAGGCTCCATCAAATTCCAAAATCTCACGAATGCACTTCCTTTGAAAAGCCAGCTCGCACAACAATGAAGGAGTATTTTCTACTTTATAATTTTCTACTGTAATTCAATTAAGTGTATTTAAAATAAATTTGATGTCTTTTTTTTGTCTGTGACAACCGCATTTCAATAAAACTGTAGTTGATGATGATGATGAATGCCCAGAGGAACCGAGCTCACCCGAAGAGGGTTTAGAGCTACAACCGATCCCTCGGGAAACAACCACCCTCACGTCCAGTTTTTATTGTAAAAAAAAAATCAAAGTTTACATTTTAAACAATTCCAACTTTTTTACAAATACAAAGAAATAATAAAATTATACAAAACAAATGCACCATAAAGACAAAAAAAAAAACAGGAAGCATAAATAATTACATTAAAAAAAAGTTTCTTTGGAATCAAATTTTCAGTTGATGACACCACTTCCTGTTGATATTTTCCCGCCATTTGGTTCTTCAGTTTTCAGAAAAAGAAAATGATTCATCGGAAGGAGGATTACTTTTTTCAAGATCTCCTCCCCCATTTTTTTTTAAAGAAGCATAAAAGAAGATAGCAGCAGTGAAAAATAAATAAATAAATAGAGAAAAAAAGGGGGGGAGATAGATTATTGGATTTTATTGGAGATATCATTTTTTGCTAAAAAATAAATAGATAAAATAATAAAAAAAAAACAGGAAATTAACCTGAAAGTATACTAATATTGTTAACCAAGAGTTAAACCAGGAAGCTGCAAAATATTGTGAAATATAAATAGGGTTTAGAGATTAAGAATAAAAAAAAAGAGGGTGAGAAAAAAAAAGCAGGAAACGTTTGTGGAAGAGGAGGGGGGGGACCGCTTGTGTGTGACCACAAATAGTACCGACCATACCCACCTAAGGAATAAAACTGTAGTCATAATATTAATTATCTTTTTTAAATTTTTCATAAGTCTTCGCGTGCTACTATTAAAGCACAGTCGTCCACGGGCTGGCCACCCCCGATCAACAATGCGAGTCCAATGGCCTTTATTGACAATTAAGGGGCATGAAAGTTTATGAAACTAAGTTTGACTTGTACATTATACGTTGCTTATGATTTTTTTTCTTTGTGGATTATCTTTTTGCATATTTTCTAAAAACAGTAAAACTTTCTCTCTGTTAATCAAATCATAAAATCCATTAAATTCTTTAAAATCGGTTCTTTGTTTTAAGACGTCTTAAAAATAAAAGTTGCTTTATGATACACAAAAGTATAGTTATCCTTTGAAAATAAAAATCAATAGATGACTTATTTACGCAACGGATTTTGAAAGAAAAGATGTCTTTCACGATAGTATGTGTAGTTATAACAATTTTTTCATTGAGAAAACAAATCGCATATATATAAAAAAAGGTTAAGGGGTGAATTATTTGTAAAAAAGAAGTAACTGATAAATTATCTATCTCTCTAAACATGTATTCCCACTAAATTCCTTTAAATTTATTTTGCTATAAAATGAAGCCACCTGTAAATAAACCTTTCCAAAATCTGATAATATATTTTTAAATCAGCCACAAAAACAATTTTAAGCAACTTACAATATGGTATTAAATAATTAAAATTAGAATAATACTACATTATTTATCCTGATACGTAAAATTGCGTTACGAATAATGAATCATAATTGAAATATTAAATTTTCAATTATAGTTTCCTTAAGAAAAATCAAAAAAGTACCGTTCATTTTCATTGTTAAAATTCAATTTCAAAAATTTTTTGCCTAAATTATCCGAACCTAAAAAACATTTACTGATACTTTTCTGCCCATGAAGCTTTGATGATTTTTTCTTTAAGAACTGACGAATTTTTTGTTGCTCTTTGAATATTAAAGAAAAAATTGTAACTGTAAAAAATCCTGGTTTTATTTAATTAAGGGGAAAAAAGTTTTTGTTTTTTTAAAAATATTTTAATAATCAGTCGATCTTTGATCATACTTTAAAAATCCCTATCTCCATGACCACATATTAAAAGAAGAAAAAAATTCTACTCTATTTCTTATTATATAATTAACATTACCAATCAATGACTACTATTTATTGTAGTCATTGATTGACTACTATATGGTATGACTACTATTGGTGTCACATTTAGATTCCGAATTGCTGATAAATTCATGACCGGCGAAATCTACTGCTCGATCGAAATTTGATACGTTTATGTACACGTGGCGGTCCGATTGGCTTAAATTATATGAAGAATTAATCATTATTTCAATCCTTTTATTAGAAAGAATTAATCATTTTATTTTTGAACTGGAATGCAGCTGTTATTATTTTCTCACCCAAGAGCTTAGAATTACAGAACCAGTCTTCCGTAGAATGTTATTAATTAGTCTTAATGTCATTCACATCTCATATATAGAGTATATTTCCAATTATTAATTGATAGTTAATTAATGTTACATTTTGAGTCAACATGAAGACTGATAATTTTGAAAAGGACAATATAACTGAGCTAACACTTAACTGTTCTAATTACACCATCACATCTATATTACTCGTTCAAGTAATTATCGACACATTTATTCACATAACTCTTAATTTCTGTAATTATTTAATACAAAAGTTTCCTCTTCTAACATGTTCACAATGATAAAGCTTCTATGCATAGTTTAAATCAATATTCCTGAAATACGAGTACCACTTAAATCTCTTCATCAGAGGTCAAAATACAGATTTCGAATTTCCTTACGTATTATAATTACGCATAATTAAAATATTTTAACATAAAAAATAAAGTGATACTTAATGACGCAATATTAGGGTATAATTTTTGACTTTCAATTTGACACATGATTCTAATGTTCAGTTGTAAGCAGCCTTCTTTGTCGACTCAAATTAGATTTCATATGAGAAAAGATTTGTTTGTTGTTCACATATAAGTGGAACCAAAAATGGAAAGCGGAGTACGTTCAATTTTCTTCAAATAATTGAATAACTTCGGCATCGATATCCAACAATTTAAATTAGCTTTCGATTAAAATTTAATCAATTTTAGGAAACTAAAAATAAGAACTGACCGATTCAAATTTTCGAAGCGAGATTAAAGTGATTTGAAGATTTAATTGAGAATGAAATACAGCTATATAAAAATTGCCTCTTTAATGATTATTCTATCTTTCACATTTCGAATAAGCAACAATGTGTCGTGTTTTTAGCTGTAACATTTTAAAACACAAATTGTAACAGTCCCATTCCTTCTCGAAAAAGCTAAATCAGCTGTTATTTTTCTTTTAAATCCGATATTAAGAAATTCGTAACAAAATTAGATTTGCTCCTCTCGTATCTCTTTGTTTTTATGCCAAAGAATTGAATACAAGGTATAGCTTTAAAATGAAAATGCGTTAGATGCATTCATTCTATTTTTTTATGAGATAGTTATTTCACAAGTTTGTAGAATGCTCTGAAAATTGTCCCGCGTGCCATATGTTACCGACGCTTGGTTATAACACAGGCATGTCAAAGTCGTTTGATATCAGGCGCCACATGGACTATTTTACATTAAGTTGAGGCGCCGCATGTTTCTAATGTTCAAAATTTAATAAAACATGATTTTTAGTATCATTATATTCTATTTATAAAACTCAATGTATTATATAGTATGCATACATAATCATTTAATATTTCATTTTGTTCTTTAACTATGCATGTTTTATATTGTTTTTATAATAAAAAACAAAAATTAAGTTATTATTACAAAATACAATTTAATGTTAATATTGTTCTTATTTTTTCAAAGCAAAGTCGTCAAAATTGGTTGAACATATTAACTGATGTAATTTTTAAAAAAATGTTGATTATGTATAAACATCTAGAGTTCCCACTTCAAAACATTTTGTTTCAGCAAAGATCACAATAGATTTCAATTAATTCCACTTATAACTTTTCCTCAACAATTACAATATCGATAGATAGAGGCGAAGTTAAAAAACGGATAGTAATTCAAAATTTTTAAAATCAGAAAAACATTCGATCGAATTCCATTTCTAACAATTTCATTTGGTGAGACTATATTCTGTAAATTTAATTGAAGGGATTTAATAAATAGATTTTTTTTTAAAGCTT